>PVJX010040734.1:0-15038 GCA_004027295.1 Dolichotis patagonum | reverse complement strand
GGACATCCACTATTTGGGAGAAGCAATCCTGCATTTTTACATCACAATCTGAAGAAGACTTACTAGTAACATGCTGAGCTGTGTATCACACTGTGATGGAATGGAGTTAAGTGCATTAGTGAAGTGACAGAAAAGATAAAAAAGCACAAAAAATTATGCTAGATGAGTGGATGAGGAAGGAAATCTTTTAGTATTATTATAGGAAGTGACTCAAACTCCTCTTTATAGCTGAATAGAAGAAACACAATATTGTTTAGAACATGGGCACAAAAAGGTTTTTGTTTTTAATAAAGATTATACTTATAACAATCGCTTTTGCCTCTTAAGTGAAGAACAGCTATTTTGTGTGTGAACCGCAAATTATTACAAGGAGAAAACCACTATAAATAATTAATTTAATAATGGAAGGAATCAGAGGTTCATAATTTTAGAGTCAGGTTTCTACCACATAGCTATTATTTTAATACAATCACCATACAATATTATATCAATAAATTAGAAAAGCAATTAGCTAAGCTGTTACTTTATTCAATGTATCAGATGACTAAATGCACCATCACTATTAAGAGAAGAGAAATAACTGTAAAGTGCCCTTTTTGTCCAAAAACATCCACCAAAAGTGTTTTAAGCTATTATTTATTGAGACTCATGTGGAGAACTGTTCCATCTTGCCATGGGGTTGCTGTGACACTTAGACTTAATTGCAAACTTGATGGGTTTGGGAGTCACTGAAGGATTAGTAAAGCTCATTTCTGAGTGTTTCTGGGAGGGGCACAGGGGTGTAACTTCGGGAACTGAACCTTGGCCCTGCCTCCTTTATTGCTGGCATTGTTACCCTGCTCTATTTCCCAGCACCCTAAGTGAGTAGCATCTTTCTGCCAAGCTCCTCCACCATGGTATTCCTGCTCTGCAGCCCACTTAGCGTATACTGAATTCTTTGGAATAATAAGCCAGTTTAAAAACTTACTTCTTTCACTTGTGGGTGTCAGGATTTGATACCAACAAAGGGAAAGCTAAGCAATACAGTTGGGGAACTTTAAATACTATTTTAATGATATTTTGTTATATGCTGTATGTTAGTATAGTTATATGTTAGTATATGAATATATGCAATCATGTATTTATTTAAAATACTGTTCATCAATAATATGCATCACTGGAGAAATTGTTTAAAAGTGGTAGGTATAGTAGGACAATCTTATCATACATAATGTAGACCTTTAAGTATTACAATAAAAATCTCCATGAAAAGATGCAATATTGTAGAGAGAATATGATCTCATTAATGAACAGTTTCTTCACTTTTATACCACATCATTGAAAAGGTAGAATAAACACCACATCACAAAAATACAAAAATTTTTAAAGTACACTGATCTGTTAGTAGAGTACACAGAGATGAAATGGAAAGTTACAGAAAATGTGACGGTTGACATTCTCTTTATAAGTCCTACCATTTAATCTGAACATGAAATTTATGAGTTTCTGATATAATTAAGATATTTTGATAACATTTCTATTTTAAAAGAACTCTTTTCCCCCCTGCTATGCTTCCACTATTATTTAAGTCGTCATCTCTTCCCATCTACTGTAATTTTTGCCATCTATCCCCATCTACTGTAATTTTTTTGCATATGAGCCTTGTGACTCTGCTCTGTTTCTATTGCTACATCCTCTAAGGGTGCTTTGCTTCTTTTGTTCCTCAGTCCTGCATTTCTTTGCCAGATTTTTCCTCAGCATAGAGCCCAGTGCCTTTGGTCCTATTGGAGTGTCCTCATCCATTACAGTGCTGTTCAAACATGCTTTCCACCAGGGCCCTGCCCAGCACATAGTGGACCCTCTATCCACCCTTGTTGTACTTTGCACACATCTTCACTGTGTATTCATCTGGATTCATCCATGTCACCTAATCAAGCTAAAACATGAGTTCTGTAGGAAAGCATTGTTTATTTTTCTTTAGATGTTTAGCACTTACATAAGATTAATCATTATAAATATTTGCTGGAAAGACAGAAACATAGATGAATGAATTCAAGCACTAGCTTAAAAAAAGGAATTTATAGTGAGGTTGGAAAATATTATGAAAAGTAAGAGGTCAAATTATCTCAATTCCTAATTAAATAAATCATACCGTGAAAAACAAATACAAAATACAAGCAAAAAGTTTATCAAGGCTTAGAAGACTGGTCTGATGTCACAAATGCAGGACACTATGACAACCTGAGGCACGTGGTGTTGTTTCTTCTTTATTAGAAGACCTCTGTTACTTAGACATCATTTTTTAGAACACAAACAATGTATGCTGTAACTCAAGACATAAAGATTTTAGAATCCCAGTCTTCAAATTAGAACAAGAGTATGCATATTATTAAATTTCAGCATTTTATATTTTGAAAGGATTCGGTAAGTCACCTATTCAAACTGACTCTCAAGCAAAATAACATAATATAAAAGCTACACACTGATTTAATTTAATGCTTTGCTCTACCACTAAATATTCATATTACATTGGGCAAATTATTTTACTCTCTTAAAATGCCTTTGCCACTCTTTTAAATCTGTAATGTCGTTCAATTAACATAATCTGCCTCATTGAGCTATTGTGATGATTATGGAGGCAAGTTAGAAGTACCACACAAATATTTGCTGTTTGCTTCATTATAAATAAAGTGTTTTAAAATGTTTAGTAAATTGTTAAAAAATAATACAAGAAGTTAGTGATTTATTTAGGGAGGCAAATGGTTTCCTGTATTTTGTACCAGTGATATTTTAACATAAATACTTGTAAACTTCCCTCTTTTACATGCAACTTTAAAACTTCACTTTAAAACAATGAATTCATGAATTACTCTTAAAAAGTAGTCTTTCAGATAACATATAATTTTAGTCACAAAATCAGATTTATTTCTAGCCATTTTTCTAAGTTCTTTTTATTGATATGAGAAACAAATACTCTTCGAGGAAGCCCGCTGCAGGCCTGAGCTGCCTGGGACTGCCGCTGCTGGGCCCGCCCTTCCACCAGGAACATCAGAACGTGGGCCTACAGTGACTACCGCGCTGGCTGGATGAGAGACCCAAGAACCCCTCACCCAAACGGAAGACCTCATCAGGCTCCAGTCAGTGTGTTGCTACCCTTTTCTCTGTTTGTTTGGTTGTTTTTTTTTTCTCTTTAAATAAAATTTTAAGAAAAAGTGGTTAAAAATAAAAGATGCAAATACTCTGAAGAATCTAGCATCTAATGTCAGGAGCAAGCCATTCTTGATAGTGCTGTTTCAAGCAGCAGTCATATGAAGAGCTGGTGTAGTGCAGTCATGTGGAATCTCAGGTACTGTAGATCCTGAGGCAGGAGGATTATAGGTTGGAGGTCACCCTGGGAAACTTAACAAGGGCCTGTAGCAAAATAAAAATGAATAAATAAATAAAATATAAAAAATCCTATATTAATGTAGTATTATTTTTAAAAATCCAAACTTGAGAATACTTAATTAGCAATGGTTTCTCCATTTACACCTCGAATATGACTCTGACCACGGAAACACACATATACACATATAGAAAAACTTCAGACCTTTGAGAATACTGTATACAAAGTTTGAAGACTACTGAATATACAGTAAAAGTCAACTTGAAATGAACTGCAAGTTTTGATGTGCTTACCTTGAAGTCAACAAAATTACTAACATGAGAATCTGTAAAAATAATTGAAAAACAGATGATATATGTAAAAAAATCAAAGACCCCAAGTCATTCAGGCCAAGTGGAAAATTCTCAAGTACAAAGTATTCTTATTAGGATCAGAAAACACTAACTCATCTCAGTTTAAGACAGTTTACTAATTGATTTCCAAAGGTTTCTGAGTTTCCATTGGCCTACTCCCTGTTAGCATGACAACTGTCTTTCATAAAAGTCCATAAGGAAAATAACACTTCAGTACTGTTATTTTTGGTACTGTAAATAGCATCAATTTGAAATATTTCCATGTGAGCACAAAAGAAATATGATACATTATTTTTTTCTTTTGAAAAGTTTAAAATCCTCCCATTATAATTGTTTAAAAACTTCAGACAGAACTAAAAGTCATGTGCTTCGACATATATATTGTAATATAATAGATATGAATTTAAGTATACCTCAGTCTCATTACAGTTTATAAATAATAGAAAAGACAAAAGCAGCTGCATACAGAGGACTGTTTACAAGAATCAAGAATGAAGATCGCTAAAAAAAATGGGCATGAGCCAATGTTATTATCATCTCTTTACCTAACCTGATTGGCATTACTCAGTTATAAAGTTTTATATAAAGTCCACTAGAAATAACTTGTTCCTCAGTGGATGTCAAATGTATCACAGTTAAAGGAGAATAAGAGTGATACTCTCTGATTCCCCATAAGTTCCAGTTATTCCGCATATGGTCTCCCTTAGGTTCTGGCTGGTGGGCTCAGAAACAAGTCTGCATGTCTTCTATGTTCATGTCTCATCTTACCGCACCACTGTCTCAACTACCAAACCTTTATTCAGCTCTCTTCCTGAAGGGCTCATGGTATTTTTACCAAAATTTTCATAATATTTGGAGAATGCACCTCTGTCTACGTCTCCTCTTATCCTCTATTAACTTGCTTTCAAGCCATCATAGACATTACTCAGAATCTTAGAGGTCTTTCATAAAATAATGTCTTTCTCGAGACGTCAAGGTCTTTGGAGTTCTACATCAGTAGACAACACAAGTAAACGCAGTTACTGTGCCTTACTCTCTGGGACCCTATACCTTGTTTTGCACGTCCACTTACCTCTGTCCTATAATAAAAGCATACATAGAGATAGATCAGAAAGCAGTTGAATATAGAAAAGACTGATTAAGGACTCACTCCAGACAGAATATTTTAAAATGCAAGGGAAAGAAAAGAAGACATGGGAAAAGCCAAGCAAATATTTGATTTCAGTCAAGTCCCAGTGTCATCCTGATTGCACAGGGGAGTTCTAGCGAGCTGATTATGACCCCATAGTTCCCCTGTGAAGAACAAGGGAGTGGAGTGTCCATGCCTCTGCAGCGTCCCTCAGCCAAGAACTGATTCAAGAGATGTAAACTCCTAGGAAATTCCGAATATGTGGCAGGATGGTTTCAATATTTTTAGGATCATATTCCCCAGGTGTAAGACGTTCAAACCAAAACATGTAGTGACTAAAAGAGGGACACATAGGGCTCACTACATCCCATATTTCCAGTTCAGGGAAATTTACTTGAACTAAAATAATTCCCATGCACACATCTAATTTAAATAGAAAAACTGTGCTTTTTAAAAGCACTTAGGTTGTACTGAAACTACATCTTTGCCTCAAGCAGATATTCTGTTAAACTAAATATGTCTAATTTTTTTTCTTAAATCAGGACAGGTCCTCCCAATGTCCTTAAACTCACTAAAGTACTCCAAACTGGTCTTCATCGTGCAGTGAATTTTCCTGCCTCAGCATCTCAGGTGCTAGAATTGTAGTAGTGTGCAGCCACAACTGTAAGTAAGCAGTGTGACTATGCTTTCATTCGTGGGACATTTCTATACCTATTACCCCACTGGACTCTGGAATTGTTTCTGTTGATGAGTGATATTTCCTGAAGGAAATTGCAGCTCAAGATACAGTAAACATTTGCATCTAATTTTCCCATATCTAAATTTGTATTTAATATTTGCTTACTATATTACATAAATGTTTCTAGCAGTATTCTAAAAATATGTTTCCACTTATCACACAGAATAATTATGATTTAGGTACATTTAATGCTTCACCATTTATTTTCAGTGAAAATAAATGATAATATCTCAGAACACTGAATGATAGTTTGGCATTTCCTTCAGTTTTCGGAGATTATTGATGCATTAGGAAACACTATTGACTAGCTAATAGGCCATGTGTTGCACTTAAATGATCAATTTTCATACCCCTAATCACTGCTCCATATGCTAACATAAGAAAAAATAAATGTTCACAGCTGTTTCAATATAGACATTTAATACAATGAAAATCTTGGAATAGTGCTGCATGATTTGTTAAATCAAATCTTTGTATTTTAAAGACTAACTAATGTCTCCATTATGTGATTTAAATGATCTCTTTACATAGCCATGACCTTTAAACTACAATTTAAAAAGTAAAACATGCACATTAATTATCTATTAATTTTTTTCCTCCTTTTGCAGCACTTTGAAGTATATCAGCAAGTGAGCCCTTTCAGGAGGACATGGTGTTCTAAGCAGTAGAGGAACAGTGAGCAAATGGTCCCTGAAGGAAAGAGAAGAGGATGTCACAGATTTTGTCAGAATGACACTCTTTCAATTCATGGTGCACCCTGCCAAACAATGCAACTGATCATTTTAGTCTTTACATATCAAAGGCAAAGAAATATTTGGGGCAAGAAAAAGAACAAGTTAACATTTAATAAGTTTTCCTTAAAATCTCTAGGCTATCCATTTGGAAATAAGCAGTTGGAAAAAATAGATCTTACCAATTGAAGAAAATTAGTCAAGGCAATACAGATTTAGAGTGATTTTCAAATACAGCCATAGCATCCAAAGCACAAAAGACAAAGTGTTTCCCATAAGGCATAACTTTGGATAAAAGTCTTCGGGAGACCAAATACTAATAAATAGAAAAAAGAACCCCAAAGCTAAGTGAGGAAGAGGTGGGGCAGAAGAGCTAGGAAGATGAATAGATGCCAATGAAGAAAAGCATGGTGCGCTCCACAGTGCATCTGGCAAAGCCTAATTTTTTGTTTTTAGTGCTGTGAGCAAATACTGAATAATATTAGATGCCAAAGATTCAATTTTTGACCAATAGGACAAAGGTACAGCTGATTTGTCACACCTCAACTAGTAGTATTTCCTCTGCTATCCTTCTGAGCCATGTCCTTTCTCAGGTAATAAGATGTGGTCAGTGTTGATAGTGAAGAGTTATTTAAATTAAGGAAAACATAAACATTACAAAAAAGAATGCCATGAAAGTAATGAAACTTTCCATTCCAATGTAATATGAATTCCCTCACTTGAAGCTAACTATGTATCTCCAGACTCTCACTGTGTGTGGAAAACCATATTAATACTAGCCATACAGGAATAAAACAGATATTTTAAATCTATCTAGGATGTCCTGGATGTAAAGAGAACTTTATGAGCTAGATCTCAAAAATAAGGGAAATAGCGTCACTGCTGTGTATCTATGTTTCATACGTCTTCCTCAGGATCCCCAAAGGCCTGACCTGTAAGGCTTAGATCTTTGCACCTAGAAATAGTTAAAAATCAAGAAAAAATATTTTTACCATATCTAATGTCTTAGTGGTAAAGAGATGGTTGATAAAATCAAATGGAAAGATATAATTCCAAAGGACTAAAATGAAATAACAGAAGTTGTCTTGGCTGTGTCCTCTCAGACTGAGGCCAGACGCTGCCAGTGCGAATGAAGACGAAAGCAAGCTGATCTGTGGAGCTCCTGCAGACACAGTGATAAACAGGACCTCAGGAGCAGAAGCAGTGAGCCAGACGCTGGCATTTTGTTTTGAGGAAAGTTATTTCCTCTCAAATACAGTTATGGGAATAATAGAAATAGACTGGCAGAATCGTTTTTGTGAAGTTTACTCTTTTCTTTCTGCATGACGTTTTAGGCTCATACTTGCATCTCTGGATTTTTAGACTTCTAATTATTTTGATGACATTCTGAAATTAGAATGAACACATTAATTTGATTCTTCCAGAAAAAACTAGTGTTATTTTAGGGAAAATAATTTTTATGCAAACAGCAAAATAACCATAATATAAAATTGAACAGAAATATTATAAATCTATCTTCATATAACTTCTTTCTGTTTTTTTTTTTTAATCAGAAGCCAACTTCATGAAGTTCACAAGGGCTGATCTAGAATTTCCACACATTAGGACTAGTGCTGTCTCTGCATTATCTATCCTTGAGTTTCTTCATCAAATTTCTGTATTTCATAAATTACACATAAGGCTAACTTTATATCATTCCCCATATCTTCTTTAATCCTATCTGGTTAAAATACAAAATTTGTACCTCAATTTTTTAAAATGAATAAGAATTTTATCTAATATGTGTTGTGGAAAAACATTTATGAAATGATTTTATATCCTGTATGTCAATGTCTTAATGAATATTTCAGATAAAACATTGAAAATAAGACGTCATTATTTTGCTACAATATTTTAATTTAGTCTATCTTACCAGTCAAGGATCAGCTAAGTATGTCCTATCCAGGTAAAATAGTTTTATAGAGGAAATCAGAGATCCAGGCTACAGTTTCTTGTGATTGGCTAGCCAAACCAACTTCCTATGCAAATGCATTGCTTTTCCATAAAGGAAACATTTATTTGAATTTAAAGGTATGAAAGATGCTTATGGGAGTATATTTTGCATAATCAGCACAAATCTATAGACACTATATTTAATCATTGTTACTGTGTCCTGTAAGTACATCAGAGAAGCCGTTTCTTGATGTTGCTGGTGGAACTCTGCAATATGGTTTTAGCTGTTTCCTGTATTTCATCTTTTTTTCCGCCCACCAAACTTAATTCTTTAATAACATTGGTTTTCTTCCTTGAGTATAGCAAGGGAACACTCACCTCTCAGTCTTTGAAATATTCTTCAATTTTTCTGGGACCACTTTCTCTTTGAAAGATTACTGGCTTGCCCATTCATTTAGTATATTTTTTTGTCTATACATCACTTTAATCCCCCAACATAGATATTAAAATATTTTCAGTACACTTGGTTATTTTCAGCTCATTGCTCTGATATTATCAAATTAGTGGCATTTTACATCTGATTTTCCTAAACCACTACTCTAGTCCACTACAATGTAAACTCTCCAAAAGCACAAGCTTTTTTTTTTTTTTTATGGATATATACGTCATCCCAAAACACTGTTGGATCCATAACAGGTACTCAGTAGTAAATTAGACTATGTTTATAAGATTAGTGCTTAAAAATTTAAAGCATTCCAGGTAGAGCTGAATGTTTTTCAGTCAGTAACATCTCTGTTGGTGTCAACAATTGTATTGCCTTTTGGGTGCTCATTGTTATTTATGACTGAATATTGCAAAATCATTCCAAGTTCTCCAGATTTTGACAGACCACCACTATCTTTCATGCCGTTAATGCCTGAGTTTTCAAAAAGTTCCTGAGCTGACAGCATTATCTGAGAAAATGAGAGTCACCTGTCAGATCCATTGCTAAATTGTTATGCAGATTTGTTAGGTACCCTTAAACTAGAACAATGTCCTGTTATATCTCCAAAGACTTACGGCTTAACTTCTTGGTCATTGGCCTGCAGAGATGCTGGGAAGCAGTGAAGGTTTTAGAAATGGGATCTAATAGGAGGAAGTTAGATCACTGGGGGCTGGTACTACTGGAAATTTGAGGCTCTGGCTCTCTCTCTTTGCTTCCTAGACTCCCTTAGGTGAGCAATGCTGATCCTGCTCAAGCTTCCCATCACAGTGACCTGCCTAATTACAGGCTATGGTGACAGGGTCAACTAACCAGGAGCTGGAACCTCTGAAACTATGGACTAAAATAAATGTTTCTTCCTTATAAATTGGTTTATCTCCATTATTTTGTCACAGATGTGTAGAGCTGACAATCACACTGCATAAAGCTGGAAGTATAAACTGGAATTTAGTGCAGAGTAAGTCAGTATGGGGGAAAGGAAGAGGGATTTCTTACAGTAGGTCAACAAATATATTGGTTAACATGTGATAATTGATTGTATCTCCTTACACTTACCAATGCAGATGAAAAACATGAATGTATCAAGTGAATGGAACGATTGCTACTTATGAGTTTAGCTTAAGGGAGAAGCTTTAGGATAGAACTAGGTTGCTGTGCAGCCTGTCCTACTGTGGGGACCTATGATCCAGCAGATCCCATATTTCTTGAGGCATCACTGGCAAATAGGGATTCTGTTTGGAACCTCTGGCAAATAACCAGAGGTGAATCACTGAGGAGGCTGTTAGGATTTTGGAACAAAGTTTTAACATCATTTCAGGCAATTGTCCTTCCTTTGAAAAACAACTTCTGGTCTGCTACTGGGCCTCACAGACATGAAACCTTGACCATGGCACACCAGGTGACCTTACAACCTGAGCTGTCCATTATAAACTAGGTACCATCTGGCCTGATGAGCCATAAAGTTGCACATGCACAGCAATAGTCTATCACTAAATGGGAGTAGTACATAGGTAGTCAAGTCTAAGCAGGTCTGGAAGAAGTTACATAAAGTGGTTTCCCAAGTGCTCACGGTTCCTACTCCTGAGCAAAGGGTGTTACTTTGCCCTCTCTCCCTCAGCAGATGCCTATGAGCTCCTAGGGCATATGGTATAATTGGCTGAAAGAGGTAGAAAACATGAGGGACTAGCTGACAGATGACTGTCAGCACAGAAGATGACACATTCTGTGAACAGCAGGCAAATTTTTCTTCAGGTCATCATTATCCAATGGGTTCATGCACAAAGTAGTCATGGTGGTAGGGATGGAGGTTAAGCTTTGGCTCACCAACATGGAATTTTACTCACCAAGGCTGAGTTGGCTACAGCCACCACTGAGTATCCAATATGTCAGCAGCATATACCGAGTCTCCATTATGGTGTCATTTCCTAAGGCAATCAGTCTGCAACCTGGTCAAGGTTGATTGAGCTGGATTTCTCCCATCATGGAGAATGAACTGCATCATCCTTATTGGATTAGAAACTTATTCTAGGTGTGGATTTATCTTCCCTTCACTTACTACTTCTTCCAAAATTGCCATCCATGGACTGATAGAATGCCATCTTCACCATCACTGTATTTCACATAGCATTGCTTCTAACATGACACCACATATGATGGCCAAAGAAGTGAGGCAGTGGGATCAGGGCAATGTAATTCACTGATCTTACCATGCTTCTCACCACCCAAAAGCAGCTGAATTGGTACAAGATGGAATACCCTTTCGAAGATTCAGTTACAGCACCAGGTAAGTAGCAACACCTGGAGGGCTGAGAAAAGCTTCTCCAAAAGGTTTCATACACTTTGCTTTGAGTTAGCTTCCACTGTATTATATTGTGTCTTCCATAGCTAAGGTTCACATGACCAGGAATCAAGGGGTGGACGTGGGAGTGGTCCGCTTACCATTACCTGCTGTGACACATGAGTGAAACATTTGCTTCGCGTTCCTGGGATGATGTGCTGCTGGCTTGGAAGTCATAGTTCCAGAGGATGCAAAGCTTTCTCAGAAAGCACAACAATGCTTCTATTTAACTGAAAGCTAAGACTTTTGTCTGGTCATTTTGGGCTCCTCATGCCTATGATTAAATACAAAAGAACTTACAGTGTGGGCAAGAGTGACTGATCCAGACTACTACAGAGAACTTGAGTATTGCTGCACATGGAGGAATGGAGGAATATATCCGGCATACCAGAGATCTCTTTGGGTGTCTCTTGTTATTAAAGTCAAAAGGAAACTATAACAACCAAACTCTGTTATGACGACGAATGACACAGAACCTTCAGGAATGAAGGTAGAGGTCACCCTGCCAGAAAAAGAATTCTGCAATTGAGGTAGTTGCTAAAGGCCAAAAAGAAGAATGGGCATTACAAACACCAGTTATGACCACATAAACAGCTACAGAAACAAGGATTGTAATTGTTGTTTTGTATTTTGCTAATATACATGTGCATATATACACTTCTATTAGGCAGGTATCTTTATTTTCTTCCTTCATAAAATAATTGTTGACAGACTTCATATTGATTGCTAAGTGCTTTTGAACATAAATTATAGTTAAAATTGTGAAATGTTAGGATAAGGGTAAGCATCACTGAAAGATAAACTCAATCTTCTCTTCTGGGGATGAAATCAGTGCACTTATTCTTGTGTGCAAGAGACTTGTATCTTGTTAGGCATACTTAGGAACTTGATACTGCATTTGAAGACTAATTATGTTTTAAGAAAACGTGTCTGGTTTCAGGTTGACAGGCCTGATGGTTAACTGTGGTGACAACTAGAATACAACATGCCTAATGGATTAGTATAGTTACAGGTGTGCAAAGGTGACTGACTTAACTGAAGACAGAAGATCAACCCTGGATGTGGGTGGAACACGTGGCCTGGACAGGCTGAAGAAAGGAAGAAGGCGGTCTCTCCATTTCCCTTCCTCTGAGGAGCTCAAGTCTTCATCGTTCACTTTGGATGTTTCTCTCCAGTTTCTTCAAGCTTTCACTGAAGACTCTTGTGACCTGCTGTGCAGACCCTTTGGCTTCCTGAAATGGACTTGAACTGACTCTGCAGCGAGGTCTTCAACTTTTGGCTGAATTCTCTAGTTCTCCATTAGACAGATGGCCCCTGCTTTATCTTCTCTGTAGGCAGCCATTGAAGACTACTCTAGAAGTCTTCTAATATGCAAACATATATGTTACATCTTGTTATTCTAAAAAACACTAGCTTATACAGGCCATGACCAAAATTTCAAAAGGCAACAAGTGTTGATAAAATCATGGAAAACAGAGACCACTTACACACCGCTGCTAGAAAAGTAGCTTAGCACAGTCATTCTAAAACTGGCATGGAGTTTCCTTGAACAAGAATAAAATTACTACATGATCCAACCAACAATTCCAACACCAGGATATATATATATATATATATATATATATATATATATATATATATATATATTATATCCAAAGGAAAGAAAAATCAGTACATTGAAGAGGTACCTATATACTCATGTTTACTGTAGCACGATTCATAGTGGCCAAGATATGGAATCAACCTAAATGTTCATGAATGGAAGGAAATTATAACAACTCAACTCCGGTATGATGACAAATGAATATATATATAATATTCACTCGATTTGTTTCACAACCTGTACATATATAAAAATGTCACATTGTATTCCTACAATGTACAGTCATTTGTCAATGAGAATTTGCACACTAAAAAAATTGTACAGAAGATTTTGAAGTAATGCCAATGGAATTTTGCAGCTGACTGGATTTGTTTATAGACAAAGAGGGTAATATTATTCTGAGACTTTCCAGTTACTTGTAACATTGTATCTTCTGATTGATTAAATTAAAAAATGATTGCAGTAAAATATATTTTATCATTAACCCTGGTCTAAACATCGCCCTTCAGTTTGCACATATTTATCCATCATTCTTGCTACTTTCTGAAGTAGCTTTGGAGGATTTCTTTCATGAGTGTCTTTAGTTATGCTGTCATTGCTGCCTGAGTGACCCAAACTGATCCAAAATGTTATATGTTTATTTTGAGTTTGGGGAAGAACCAAAAAATACAAAGTGCCAGTTACAATGAATAAGAAAAACTAGGAAACACTGTGACGTTTTTATGAGCCTCCCATTTTTTTGAATGATGTGTAGCATCAGTCATTTATTTCTGATCACACTTAATACTCATGGAACATTATTTCCAGACCTGCTACACAAAGTAGCATGAACAATGGGATAAAATAATTATGTTAAAAATGAGAAGTATTTTAAGGAGGATTAATGGTAATGTGTCATTTACTATAATAACTTTTTAAATTTAACCTGACCTTATGTTTTGATCACTCTTGTACATAAAATTTTCACAAATTATAATAATACTTTCTTTTCTCATTTTCACATCTTAACTGTAATCCTCTTTGTTATTTTTTATGCCCTGGAATAATCTACTGTAGGAATTATTTTTCTTTAATAATCTGTTATAATTTATCAACAAAAACATTTGAAATCAGTCACAAATAAGAGAATGCAAATTTATTTTTTACTTCTCTTAGCAGAATATATGTTTCTGCTTATCAGGTAAAATCATGAGTTTTATAAAGAATCTTGTTTCAAAATTATGTATAATATTTAGATATATTACATATTTATAATTTATAGCTATCATGCTATTTTTTTCTTAGATTTAGTGAATGTTTGTATTTTTATGCTTTAGTTCTGATAAAGAACTTGTTTTTCATGGGATTTATAAAATCAATTTGATAATAACAACCTAGTAATTTTTTACTGAATTGTCATTTGTTAACATAGTTTATAAATTTCTTATTTGTTAAATTTATCTTTTATCTTTATGCATTGCTATGAGTATTTCATAAGCAATTAAAATATCACAATATACCTCACGAACATGTAAAACAATTAAATGTTAATGAAAAATATTCCAGAAATGATACAAATGATGAAAATATTAAATGCGTTGAATTAGTCATAATGCACTCTACACATGTACTATATTATTCATCCTGCATCCTTATAGGAACAATTAGTGTAATAAATAAAGAGAAGTAAATTCAATTTTATAAAATGCTGTATTTTCTATGACTGTAGGTACCTGAAGTTTGAATATTTGCTTTCTCCTAAAGTCATGTCTAAATTTAATTATCTCTGTAATTGTAATAATTTGTAGCATAATGAAGAGGAAATTAGCCTTCAGGAACCGACTAATTTCATAACTGTGGGGATGGGTCTGTCCCTCTTTCTGCTGAATCCTCACTTTTCCTTTGCACCATGCAATGCTGAACAAGGAGGCCCTAGATTTTGGACTTCTCAGCCTCCACTATCCTGAGCCAATGCATCTTTGTTCCATATAAGTGAACCACTCTGTGGTCTTCTTACAGAGCAGTGCACTAAGAAACGAGTGTTTATATGATCAACTTTATTAGTATTATTAGTTGTTACATAAAGTCATATAAAATATCTGCTGGATTGCTCATCATGTAAAATAGGTAAATTTTCCTATTTGTGCTAAATTATTTATAATTATTTATATATATATATATACAATATTATAAAGTTGTATATATTGTTATAAAACATAAATAAGTATACTTTTCTGCAACTGGCATTTCCATACTTTTATCACTATTATTACTGGATTTAAGTTAAATAATATATTCAGACTTCAATTAAATGTAGCCAGAATAGAGTTTTTGTTAATAAATGTCTACATTTTCACAATTTGTAACATTTACAATTTTCTGTATTCCT
>PVJX010040733.1:0-15037 GCA_004027295.1 Dolichotis patagonum | reverse complement strand
GTTCCTCTAATTTTTTAGCTGTGTTTTCACTAGATGCATTCACTATTTCTTTCACTGTTTTTATCAATTCTTCTTTTACCTGGACAAGTATTTCTGGTTTGAATTTCTCCATAGCTTTCCCTATTTTCATATTTATTTCATTTGATATCATTTCAGACATTTCAGGTGTATGGCTTCTTTTTTCTTCTATATACACAGCTTCTAAGCTTTCTTGGGGAGGGCTAGGGCTTTGAGCATGCCTTTTGGTCTTTCCTTTTGTCATTTTTCTATATTTCCTTGCTTTGAGCGGTGTTCCAAAGCTTTCTCTGCATGTGTGGCAAATTACCTGTTACACCCTCAGTTCCTGGAGGGGCAGTGGCTCTCCCATAGGCTCTTGGCTTCCTCACAGAGTCCTAACTCCCCTCTGTGGGCTCCTGGCTCCCTAAGTTGTAAGGCGAATGCTGGGTGTGCCCACCCCGGAGCCTGTGGAATCTCAGGCAGGCCAGGCCACCATGCTTTGTCCCAGGCAGGTCTCCAGGAGTTTCCCTGAGAGTGAAGGACCTACAGGTCCCAAAGAGTCAGGCCAGAATGTTGGTTTCTGAAAATTTCCAGGACCCAAACAGACCTGGCCAAGATGCCAGTCTCCACAATATTCCCAATCCAAACAGCCTGGGCCACTCTGCAGGTCTGAGAATTTCGGGTCCCAAAGAGACAGTCCACGATGCTGCTTTCTGGGAGACTTCCTGGGGGTGAAGGGCGAGGCTATGGGCCCAAACAGACCTGGCCCAGATGCTGATCTCCAGGCAGTTCCCTGCGGATGAAGGGCAGGCCTAGCAGTCCCAAACAGTCGCGTCGAGATTCAGGTCTGCTCAGACTTTTGATCCAAACAGCCCAGGCCACTCTACGGGTCCGAGAGTTTCGGGTCCCAAAGAGACAGGCCAAGATGATGCTTTCTGGGAGACTTCCTGGGGGTGAAGGGCAGGGCTATGGGCCCAAACAGACCTGGCCCAGATGCCAATCTCCAGGCAGCTCCCTGCAGATGAAGGGTGGGCCTACCAGTCCCAAACAGTCGCATGGAGATGCAGGTCTGAGCAGACTTTCGATCCAAACAGCCCAGGCCATTCTATGGGTCCGAGAGTTTTGGGTCCCAAAGAGACAGGCCGAGATGCTGCTTTCTGGGAGACTTCCTCTTACCATATTTCTGGCTCAATTTTGTTCATCTGCTTCCTTAGTGCTTCAAGGAAAACAATTATTTATAACTTCATAATAATTTATACATTCTATCAAAAATATTTTTTCTTGTTATTTAACACTTTTGTCATCATTAGACATTTATATAGAGTTTGTAGGATCTGATAACCTATCAGTTAAATGAGATGAATGAAAAAGAAAAATTCAAGATGGAAATTGAAATTTCCAGTTTGGAAGACTATGTGAATGCTTGTGAAATTTGTTGTGACTTGAACAACTATTTCCATTTATGACAGTATGTTACTTACCAAGTGGCGATTTCTTAGTGTTTTTTTTTTTTTGTTGTTGTTGTTGTTCTTTTATTTTTTTCCCTTTGGAATTCTGTATTGTTGCTAACCTTTTTCTGTTTTTTTTTTTCTCTTTAAGTAAAACTTTTTAAAAATTTTAAAAAAATAAAAAAAATTTGTCATGATACAGGACATGGGATAGAATTATAGTGATTTCCTGTTAGTACTGATATTTTAGAATAGAACAATAAAGTGAAAATCACAGGGATTAAGAGACTGGTCCAAAGCCAAATAGAACTAAAATAATCTGGGATTCTAACTTCAGTCTTCTCTTCAGGAAATGACTCTTCTCTCTTTCCATACCACTTCCCAATCTGTTTCACTGGCTCCATGTAAATTTCTAGAGGGAAAACTAGTGGTGCAGTACTATAAGAAAATATGTAATGACTTCTTTTTTTTAATCCTGGCTGTAGAATAGTCGGGACAGACTAGCTTGACTATATTCAGAAAATGAAAAGGATGGGCAAAATAGATGGAAGAGCTGTGTCTTTAACTTGCTGTTATTAAAAAGAGACCAAAAGAAAAGCTGACTTGTCTTCCAAGGAAAATCAGCAGTACATGTCTTATGTCTGTAAACAAATTCCCTCTTTTTGTAAGGATATCAGCCATAATGGATTAGGATTTACCCAACTGGCCTCTAACCAGTTTTCTCTGTTAAAGAATCTAGTTCCAAATATAATCAGAAGTGAAAAACGTTACAGAATAAAATATATTGTAAAACAATTTATATAAAGGTTAAAACTTTATATGCTTATTAGAGTAAAAGAAGACAAATTGGGATTGGAAACTTCCAAATGGCTTTGAGGGGCAGGATAAAGCTGTCTGTGGATATATTTATCCAGAATTAGCATTGTGATACCTATAATAGTTTTAGTAGAAAACCATCTATTAAAGGCTATCCTTATATATCTGATTAAATCTTTCTTCAATGAAAAGAAGAACTTACCTAAAGATGTTTTTCACCAATTTAGTGACCTGTAAAAGTTTTTGCTAACTTCAATTTTGACAATTTATCTTTTTATTTCTTTGCCAGTTCACTACCTGATGGATGTCTAGCATAGTCAAAGCTTTTATCTACCATGCTTGCTCTGAAGATTAATCAATTATAAGTCATTCTGTCTCTCTTTCTTTAACAGTATTCTGGATAAAGTAGTATAGCTGTAACTGAAATATGTTTAAATATGCAAATATTATAAATTCTAATTATGTATAGCTTTCAACCTTCAATTTTTAAAAACAGGGCCACCAAAAAATAGTTCTATGTTCTCTATTACTCTATACATTCAAGTGTGTAAAAATATAGTATTAAAAGTGGTAAAATAAATAAAATATGAAAAACCCATAACAGGAAAAGGAGAACAAAATATGCACTGCTACATGGACAATAAGATGACTTCTTTGGAAGTCCAATACATCAAGTAATCTAGATGAATATACAGCAACACCATGGAATTACATAACAGAGACAAAACAGTTCCATAGGGCTGGGGATTTAGCTCAGTGTCTTAAGTGCTTGCCTGGTAAGCGCAAGGTCATGAGTTCAATCTCCAGTACAAAAAAAAACAAACAAAGAAACAAAAAAAAAACCCCAAAAAACAAAACAAAACAAAAAAAACAGTTCCATATAAGATATATTATCTATTTTTAATTATTTGTCTTTTCTAACTTTATCATGATATAATCATCACATAAAACCATACATAATTAATATATACAATCTGATGAATTTGAGTACATTTATACCATGTGTATCATCATCACAATCAAAGTAATAAACATATCTATCATCTTTAAGTATCCTTGTGTCTTTGTCCTGTTTGTATGTGTATAATTATAGAACATCTGTTCTTGTAACAAGTTCTATTCTCTTGGCAAGTTTTCAAGTCGAAAATAATTTACTGTTAAATATAGGGAGTATATTGTACAACAGATATGTGGAACTTTATCATCCTCTAGAATTGTAACTTTAGGAGTTACAGTGTGCCTGTGCTGACTTGTGGAGAGCTTCAAATCATTGCTGCCAGCAGTTAGGAGCACCCCTGGGGGCTCCCAAAACCCCAGAGTCATTACCGGAGGTTCCGCTAGACTGAGGGGACCACACCTAGTGAACTTCTTTCAATCAAGGGAGCTGATGCTGCATGAGGTGAGCTACAGCATGCCTGCATTGGCTCAAGGAGAGCTTTAGATCATTGTTCCCAGTGATTAGGAGCCACCACCAGCTTCCCAAAACTCCGGAGGTGAAACCAGAGGTTCTGTTGGCCTGAATGGACCATGCCTAGCAAGCTTCTTTAAATTTTGAGAGCTGAGGCCCTGTGAATTCCAGAAGCCATGGGCATATGAGGTGATTTCCAGCACACCCGGGGGAAGCTTTGGAACATTGCTCGAAACCCATAAATATAGGAAAATGACAAGATGAAAGATAAAAATGCTATCGCAAACTTCCAGCCCATCCCAACACAAGCTAGGAGCTACTTACATAGAAGAAAATATAAGCAATACATGTGAAATGCCTGAAATGATATCAACTGAAATAAAGAAATAACTCCAACTCTATAAAAGAAATCAAATCAGAAATAATCTCCAATGTAAAAGAAGAAATGATAAAGGTAATTAAAGAATGGCTGAACACATCTGAAGAAGACACAGGTAAAAATTCAAGAAACAATGCAAAAAGATGGAAAGGTTGAATGCACAATATAAAAAACAAACAGAACTCATGAAGCAGATTCAAAGAGATTTACAAGAAATAAAAAATTGCATTGAAAGTTGGTAAAACCACCTCAACGAAAGTGAAGATAGAATTTCAGACCTTGAAGATAAGATTGCAGCTGGTGAACAGGAAAGGAAAGACCTTTTAAAAATAACAAAGAATCAGGAAATAACAATTCAACAGCTGCAAGATGATGCAAAGAAAAACAACATAAGCTTAATAGGGATAAATTCAAAAGAAAGGGACAATACAAAGGATAGCAAGATGCTATTTGCAGAAGAAATAATTAAAAATTACCCAAACATGAGAATGGAAACTGACATACAGATCAGTGAAGCAAATAGAACTCCAAATAGCCACAACCAAAATAAAACTACACCCAGACATATAATAATCATCACCCCAGAATTCCAACAAAAGAACAGAATATTAAAAGCTGTTAGAGATAAAAGACAAATCAACTATAAAGGAAAACCTATCAGAATCACAGCAGATTTCTCAGCACAAACAATGAAGTCAAGAAGAGCATGGAGTGAAGTATTTCAGATCCTAAAGGAAAATGACTTCCAATCTAGACTGATGCACTCTGCAAACTGCCCTTCAAAATGGATGAAGAAATAAGATATTTCCATCACAAACAACAGCTGAAGAACTTCATGATCACCAAACCAACCCTACAAAGAATACTGAAATACATTCTCAATACACACAGGAAAAACCCACTAAGCAAGGCAGACCATTAAACAGAGAGGAAAGGTAAAGATGCAACAGGAAAAAGATAACATGTCAAAAATAAACCAATATATAGCAGTTGTAACCATTAATGTAAATGGCCTCTATTCAATAATTAAAAGAAACAGACTGGCAGAATAAATCAAGAAACAACATCCAAAGATATGCTATCTACAAAAAATACATTTAACCCAAAAGGAAACTCAGAGACTGAAAGTCAAAGGATGGAAAACAATACTTCATGCAGTAGGAACCCCCCCCCCCAAGAAAAGCAGGGGTAGCTACTCTGTTTGCAGACAATGTGGACTTCAAACCAAGAATGATCCAAAGTGATAAGAAAGTCACTACATACTAATAAGGGGAAAAGTTTAAAAGGAAGAGATAACAATCTTAAACATACATGCACCAAATTTGGGAGCACTCAGCTAAACAAAACAAGTATTAACAGAAATGAAAAATCAAATAAGCAATAACATAATTGTAACAGGAGACCTTAACATGCCATTGACACAAAAGGATAGATCAACCAGACAGAAAATCAGCAAAAAAATAAGAGAACTGAATCACATCTGTGAACAAATGGACTTGATAGACATATACAGAGTTTTCTATCCAAGAACACCAGAATACACATTCTTCTCAGCAGTATATGGGACATTCTCTAAAATAGACCATGTAATAGCCCATAGAACATACTTAAGTAAATTCAAAAGCATTGAAATTATCCCATGCATGTTATCAGATCATAGCACCATGAAACTAGAAATTAATGATAAAAGAAACTGCAAAAACCACACAAACATATAGAAATTGAATAACACATGCTTGAGCAATCAGTGGGTCACAGAGGAAATTAAAGAAGAAATTAAACAATATCTATAATGAAATGAAAACACAAATACAACTTACCAGAATCTGTGGGATGCAATGAAAGCTGTCTTCAGAGGAAAATTTATTGCAGTGAATTCCCACATCAGGAAAACAGATCAAACACAAATAACAACCTGATGCTACAACTCAAACATCTAGAAAAACAAGAGCAAGCGAAGCCCAAAGCAAAAAGAGGAGACTAAATTATAAAGATCAGAGCAGAAATGAATACAACAGAGACTAAGAAAACAATACAAAGAATCAATGAATCAAAGACTTGGTTCTTTGAAAAAATAAATAAAATTGATAAGCCCCTAGCCAGCTTATTTAAAAAAAGAAAGAAAACACTCAAATTCATGCAATAAGGAATGAAAAGGGTGAAATCACTGAAGATTCTGTGGAAATAAAGAAGATCATCAATACCTATTTCAAAAACATCTACTCTCATAGGATCAGTAGCACAGAAAAAATGGACAGATTCCTAGAATCATATGAACTACCAAAGCTGGGTCAAGAAAATGTAAAACCGCTGAGTAACCCAATTTCTATGATTGAAATTGAAAATGTAATTAAGTCCTTACCAACAAAGAAGAGTCCAGGCCCAGATGGTTTCACTGTGGAATTCTACAAGAAATTCAAAAAAGATTAATCTGACACTCCTCAAACTCTTCAATAAAATTGAAAGGGATACAATTCTTCCTAAGTCATTCCGGGAAGCAAATATTGCTCTAATACCAAAACCTGAGAAAGACCCAGCTAAAATAGAGAACTACAGGCCAATCTCCCTAATGAACAAAGATGCAAAAATTCTCAATAAAATATTGGCAAACAGGATGCAGTAAATCATCAAGGAGATTATACACCACTACCAAGTGGGATTCAGCCCAGGAATGCAGGGATGGTTCAACATATGTAAATCAATAAATGTAATCCACCTTATCAATAGAGCCAAAAGTAAGAATTACATGGTCATTTATATAGATGCAGAAAAAGCTTTCGATAAGGTCCAACACTCATTCATGATAAGAACCTTACAGAGAATTCGAATTGGTGGTCTTTACCTCAACATGATAAAGACCATCTATGACAAACCAATAGCCACCATCATATTAAATGGCCAAACACTGAAAGACTTTACCTTGAAATCAGGTATAAGATAAGGATGCACATTATGACTGTTCTTATTCAACATAGTACTGGAAATACTAGCCAGAGTAATTAGACAAGAGAGAGGAAATAGAAGGAGTAAAGATAGGAAAAGAGGAAGTTAAATTATCATATTTGCTGATGACATGATACTCTACATAGAAGGCCCCCAAAACTCCATTGAAAGACTCCTGAATATAATAAATAAATTCAGTAATGTAGCTGAATACAAAGTCAACACTCAAAAATCAATAGCATTCCTATGCACTAACAACAAAAGCACTGAGACAGAAATAGAGAATCCACACCTTTCATAATAGCATCGAAAAACATGAAATAGTCAGGAATTAATCTAATGAAATAATTAAAAGAGCTAAGGGAAAATTATAATGTCCTGAAAAAGAAATTGAAAAAGGTCTCAGAAAAAGCAAAGACATCCTTAGTTCTTGGATAGGAAAACTAAGTATTGCAAAAATGGCCATTCTCCCAACATTGTTATACACATTCAATGCATTCCCAATCAAAATACCACCAACATACCTCATAGATCTAGAGAAATCACTCCTAAAATTCATCTGGTACCAGAAGAGACCTAGAATAGCAAAGGCAATTCTAAGCAACAAAGGAAAGGCAGGAGGCATCACAATCCCTGACTCGAAGCTATACTACAAACTACTGTAATAAAATCAACATGGTGCTGGAATAAAAACAGACCTGAAGATCAGTGGAACAGACTACAAGTTACAACTACAAGTACAAACACAAACACACTCAACCACCTCATCTTTGATAAAGGGGCCAAACACATTCACTGGGTGAACCATAGTCTCTTTAATAATGGTGCTGGAAAATTGGCTCTCCATATGCCAAAAACTAAAACTAGGCTCATGCCTATCACCATGTACTAAGCTAAAGTCTAAATGGATCAAAGATCTAAATATTAAAACAGAAACACTAAATGTATTGGAAGTAGGTAAAAATCTTGAGGACATAGGGGTAGGAAGAGAATTCACGAATAGGAATCGAACTGCACAGGAAATACTCCAAGAATCACTAACTGAGATTACATCTTATTAAAGAGTTTCTGCATGTTGAAAGAAATCACCAGCAGAGTGAAAAAGAAAACCCACAAATTGGCAAAAAATCTTATTCAACTGTCCCTCAGACAAAGGACTTCGGTCTAGAACATATAAAGAATTTTAAAAAATCAGACTCCTGGAATTCAAAGACCCAATCCAAAAGTGGTCATCTGAGATGAATGCACAGTTCAAGATGAAAAAATACAAATGGCAAATAATTACATGAAAAAATATTCAGCATTATTGGTGATTAGACAAATGCAAATTAAAACCACCCTGAGATTCCATCTCACTCCAGAAAGAATGACTAAGTTAAAGAGAACTACCAACGACAAATTCTAGAGAGGCTTTGGGCAAAAGGAACTCTTCTGCACTGTTGCTGGGAGTGTAGACTAGTGCAACCACTGTGTAGGTCAGCCTGGAGATTCCTCAAAAAGCTGGGATTCGAAGTTTCATTTGACCCAGCTATTACACTTCTGGGCATATTTCCAGAAGAATTGAAAACATCATACCCCAGTGATATTTGTGCACCCATGTTTATAGCAGCACAATATGTAATCATCAGATCTTGCAAACAACCTAAGTGCCCGTCAACTGAGGACTGTATAAAAAGTCATTGTATTTTTATACAATGGAGTACTACTGAGCTATAAAGAATGATCACATTGAGATATTTATAAATAAATGGATGCAGCTTGAGACCATACTCAGAAGTGAAATAAATCAAACTCACATATATAAATACCATAGTCTCCCTAGTGTGAGAAATGGCAAGAGTACATAAGATTTTATGGTAATCATGGTTCCCTATTACATTGCTTTGAAATCTTATAATGTTTTCACTCATTGGTTGGAATGGCTTTATTCTGTTGTGTGTGATTTTTTAATGTGTGATTGTATGAACAGCTACTTTGAAGAAAGCAAGACATTAAGGCAGCCATTGCTGATTTAATAGCATCTTTCTTTCAAGTCCTACCATTTTGTTCTTCTATTTCCATTAGTCCTATCATGATGTGTCTTATTGGATTTTAATATGTGTGATAGTATAAGCAAATTTTTATGGAAAATGAGATATTATAGAAGCCATTGTTCATTTTCTGTTATTTGGTTTTGAATGTCCTGTAGTACTTTCATTCTTGTGAATGGTTTTATACGATTTTGTCACGTTTGATATTATTGTGTTAAGGTATACTCAACTACTTCAAAAAAAGAAACATTATTGTAGCTACTGTTGATATCCAGTTGTCTTGCTGTGAAGTGCTGTGTTGTTTGCATTGTTCTGTTCTGATTTGCTTTGTTCTGTCCTCTTTAATTTTATTCTGTGTAAAATAAAGAAATAATAATATACCCCCCAAAAAGAATTGTATCTTTATATACATTGGACAGTAATTTTCCCTATTCTACTCTCCAATATCCTGATAATATATAAGACATTACAAATGAATTAGTGTAGGCTGGAATGAGAATGTAGTTAACTTCTAATGAATGACTTCAAGGCTGTTTAACTAAAGTTTAAAAAAATTTTTGAATTGCGTGTATTTATAGAACATAACATGATGTTTTTACTGTACATGTAGCTTAAATTATGATTAAATGAATTTAATTAGAACATTTATGACTTTATTTTTTGTGGTGGTAGCATGATAAAAACAACTTTGTGAATTTCAAAATTAATAATAATTGTCTACTGGTAAATAATACAGGTTTTAAACAGAAATATATGTATCAGAAATTGCTTATTTGGCAAGAATATTCTAGAATTTGGGTTTTAAAAGAAGATACATGGCTCAAGGCATTTTATATTACTTATAGTTGCCCCTGTGAGGGCCATGGAACATAACACTATTTATTGACTAAAGGAAAAATGAAGCTCATGATAACGTATACATAGTGTCTGGGCTAATACTAATGAAAGCCAGAAGAATATGAAAGGTTTATATAGATTGTAAATTACCATAGTTTGTACGATATCGTAATCTATATAACAGTAAAACAATGCAATCTCATCCAACATTATATAATAACTGAAACACTAAAAGAGAAAAATATGTAACAACATGTAAATAAAGTAAAAACAAAGTATATATGTAATGCTGAATGTAATACCAAAGTTAAAATGCATGATATGTGTTTTCCAAAGCATTGTCATATAATAGTACTTTTGTCATGAAATTGTTAGTAGATCATAGCTCATTAATTCATTTATTCAACATTCCTTTGAACCAGCTAGAACCTGTCTGCCTTCTACTGTTTCACAATGTCAGAGTGAAGCCATATACTACGTGCAACTACCTTTTCAAACTCAAAAGAAACACTGGTAAGAAGGTAAGTGTTCTGGGGAAGCCTAGAAAATTTTCTCTTCCAGATCAAACACCATCTAAACAAAAGTACTAGCTCTCTTGCAAATGACAACACTTCCTAGACTTGAAAAATGATGGGCTTAAATTATCAACCACTGGTTTCTCTATAGTCTGGCCTCTATTTCATCCACAAATTTATATGTAAAAATTCCAATGAAGGAAAGGAGTTAAAGCATGAAACCATATGTACATATGTGTGTATCTGAAATTTCATTTTCTCTATATCATGAAAAGTGGTACATGACTAAAGTATTTCTAGCAGAGCCTGAGTAGTTTGTCTTTCATTTTCCTAAATTTTAAAAACCATTAAAATGCAAAATAGTCATGATCAAATGATTGTAATCAGAGTCAGTCCCAACCCCTTAGAAGCAATGCACAGGCCACGCCTATGATGTTGCCTAGAGGTGAGCCTCTCTTTGTGCACCATTTTTAAGAGAGAAGATTTTTAAAAGAAAGCACACCAAAAAGGTATAATCGTACCAACAGAAATATAAAAATTGGATACTCACTGATTTTCCTTAACATATTTCATAAAAAATAATCTTATAGCTATTTTGTGAATAGGATATATATATATATATCCTATTTATCTACAGCTTTATCTTTTCGTTAGTGTAACTTTGCAATACACAAAAGTTATTCTTGTTTGAGGAAATGGTGTGTGTGCATAACTTATCTTGATCATTTTTACTACATTATCTCCTCTTTTTTACCTCCTCCCCCATGATCACCATTTTCATCTCCAAAAAGTCTACTTTCTTGATTTATATAATCTTTCATTTTACTCATATATGTCTTTATATTTTAAGTATTTCATACAAGAGAAAGCACACAATATTTAACTTTCTGTGTCTGGCTTATTTCATTTCACATTATGATCTCAAGTTCCATTTATTTGACTGCCAGTGACATAATTTCATTATTTTTTATTGTGGAATAATATTCCATTGTGTGTACTTATCACATTTCCTGATCCAAAACAAAACAACTCTGAGATTCCATTGTACACAGTCAGATTGGTTATCATCATCAACTGCAGTATGAAAGGAAGATTTTAATTAAGGTCCGATAGAAAAAAGCATTTTTTAATCTAATTCCATACTCTGAGATCATTATAATGTCAGTATGTTTATAATTGCAGCTTTTCATCTAATTAAGTTTTTTTGAGGTCAGGTCAAATTATGTCTGTATCCCTTCATTAAAGAGAATCTCTCAAGAAAAGAGCTGGGCCACTTGCTATGGTTTTCCTGATAGCATCCTTGACCTCTTTGTTTCTCAGGCAGTAAATGATAGGATTGAGCATGGGAGTGAAGACTGCATATATAGCTGAAATCAGTTTGTTAGAATTAAATGAAGCAATGGCACGAGGTCGGACATACATGAAGATCACCGCTGTGTAGAAGATGATAACAACCATCAGGTGAGACGCGCAGGTGGAGAAGGCTTTCCGCTGCCCTGTGGCTGAGGGTATACGCAGGATGGTAGAAACAATGCAGGCATAGGAAAGGACAGTGGCTGAGAGAGGAAACACAAGGATAAGAATGGCCAGCACGAAGTCTACTGTCTCTGCCATGGATAAATCCATGCAGGCCAGTTTAAGGATAGGTGACACATCACAGAAAAAGTGGTTTAAGATATTATCACCACAGAAGCCAACTCTGGAGATAAAATACACTTTTCCCATGGAGATGGAGAAGCCACTTACCCAGGAACTAATGGTCAGCTGAACACAAAACCATGTGGTCATTATGACTGGATAACGAAGGGGCCAACATATGGCTACATAACGGTCATAGGCCATGGCAGCTAAAAGCACACATTCAGTACAAGCGAGTGACATGAAGAAATAAAGCTGAGTCATGCATCCCAGGAAGGAGATGATATTGGGATGAAGTAGGAATCCAGCCAGCATCTTGGGGACTGTGGTAGATATATACCAGACTTCCAGAAAGGACATGGTACTCAGAAAATAGTACATGGGTTTGTGCAGAGACCTCGTGAGCCATACAGTAAGAATGATTACCAGATTCTCCAACAGCACAAACAGGTAAGTGATGAGGAAAAAGAAGAATAGAAGAATTTGCAGACAGGGGGCAGAAGGGAAACCCACCAGGATAAACTCACTAACATTGGTCATGTTTTCCTTCCACATGGTTAGACCACCAAAAGACGAAGGGTTTAACGATAACAACACCAAATTTAAGTAGAAGATCTGAAAGAGAAGCAAAGGGCACTCAAGCTACAAGTATTTGTAATTAAGCCTTAAGAACATCACCTAGTTGTGGGGTATGATTTGGAAATTACGAGAGGCCAGAGATTCTTTCAGATAATCAGGATTCAAAGCAGAACCAGAACCAGAACCTGAAAACAATGAGACGAAGCTAAGAATGTCAAAACAATTATGCTAGCAAATTCAGGGCTTAGGCTTTCCAGGTCTGGGTCAGAAAGAGGTCTTCAGGTACTACCAGGAGAAAGTACTTTCTTTATGAACATACCCAGATTTCAGAGGCAGCTACAAGACCATCAAGGTGGCTGGAATAAACTTCAAGAATGGTGCAGAAGGAAGGCATAGAACCCTGTGAATTCAAAACCTGGAGGAGATAAAAGCAACTCATCATGTAGATAAAACTCTCCTGGTCATGAGAACAGTTGACTGTGGCCTGTTCTGGCTATGTTGGATAACTTTTGAAGACTGGTAATGTTTGCTTTTGTTTAGAGTCATGGCTTTCACTAGGCACAATGAAGAAAGGTTTCCTCTTTTAGAATAATTAATATATTTTTAATTTTTAAGTGACCCCCTACTGACACAAATAATAAAAGTATATATAACTATCTAGTAAATAAGTACATATAATATAAATAATATATTATACAATATTATATATAAAGTATATATTAATAGTAATAAAAGTATACGTTAATAGAACATATAAATATATAATGTCCCCTTAAATCACAGTGGATACATTGTAAGACCTCCCAGAGATATTTGAAACTATGGATAGTACCAAACCCTATCTATACTATGTTTTTTTCTGTACATATGTACGTATGATTAAGTTTAATATGTAAATCACGGTAAGAGACTAAGAACTATAGCTAATAACAAAAACAATTATATACTGAAATGAAAGTTATATATACTGAAATGAAAGTTATGTGAATATGATCATTTTCTCTCTCCAAATTTCCTGTTGTGCCATAAATCCTAGCAACTTTGGCATTTTTTTCTTTCTTCGTTAATGAAGAACTTTCATATTTTCAAGTAGTGAAAGCACTGCATGGCTTCTCTGGCATGTCTTAGCAGCCAGCATCACTAGCATTGCACTTTGTGGTCATTATTATACACTATAAGGGTCATTACTATATACTACAAGGGCTACTTGAATGTTAGCACTTTGACATTCATCTGATAGAGTGAATTGGCTGTCAAGTGGTTAAGGAGGGAGAAACATATACAGTGTGAATTGTTAGACAAAGTGGTGATTCATGTCCCAAACAGTACAGAATAGGACAGTGTAGGATTTTGTCATGCTACTCAGAAAGACAGGCAATTTAAAACAGAGAAACTGTTTATTTCTGGAATTTTTGATTTAGTATCTTTGAGTTATATTGAACTGCATTTGACCACAGATAACTGAAAATATAAAAAGCAAAATCATAGTTTAAAAGGAACTATTTTTTTCTGTGTGTGTCTCTCTAATTCATTTATGTCTTCTAAAACTAGTTCAAATTTTTATGCTGTATGCCTTAAGTTTATCTACTCATTGACTCAAAGCATTATGGAAGACATTGCTTGAAAGACAAATTCTGGTGTCCTCAAAGCAGGAGGACTCTGGTCCAACACCTTATCAGGATCATAATCTGGAGGAAGACTTGAAATTTAAATATAGTTGCAAGTCCATTTGAGATGGTAAGTAACATAAAACTAAAAAAGGAAATATTCTTCAAGGAAACCAGTGGAAATTTTCTGGGGGGAAAATGCAGAGAATCAGAAAGAAGAGTAAGATTCAGAATTCCTTAAATGTTCAGGAATCATTTTTTACTTATATGTATTTTTTGCCTTAAACCTTTCATATCACTAATAAAATACTTGGGAATGTGAATTTTTAAAAATGACCATTGTAAACTAAAATTCAGCTTTGACTGGTTTCTCCACTAAGCATTATCCCTTAATTAATTTTAACAAATCCTTCAGAGAGAAATTTTTTGCCAATGAGGAAACAACCTAAAACTAAACAATTACAAAACCGGGTTGTGAAGGAATTTTATAAGTGAATACAAATTCAGCCATGTGTGATATTTTAAAAATATCATAGAAAGCATGAGTGACACAGGAAACTCAACAAGAACAAAATAAACCCCAATGTTTAGCGTGTCCTAAAGCATTAAAGAAAGTATATAATAGGGGAACAAATGATTGCAATGCCTGAATTCTAGTCCATGACTTGTCACTAACTTCTTAACTGAAGCAAACCTGAACTTACTTCATTTTTGAATGAAAAGGGGGTTATATAATAACACTAAACACTTCAACAAATTTTGAATACAGAATGTTTACAGCATTATCAATGATTAGGATAAAAATCTATTGAGTGCTTATTTGAGGACTGGTTACACAAT
>PVJX010040732.1:0-15031 GCA_004027295.1 Dolichotis patagonum | reverse complement strand
TATTTCATTTGGTTTTATTCTCTTCAAAATTAAAAAAAGATAAATTTTTCACAATCAAAGCCGCACAAATCACCTAAAATCATTGTCAATACTACCATCTATAGACAACAGCCAACCAACCTTTCCAAGATAGATCTGAGTCCTTTTCTAATTTGTTTTCCTTATCTGAACAAGCTCAGTTATTCTACTGGGCCCAGAGCTGGCAATTTTTCCAAGGACATCCCCTCCATGGCTCTGATCACTACACTTTAAATGATGCAGCCAGAAGTATACTGGCCTCCTGTGGAGGCTCCACTGCTGCTCCTGTCCTAGGTGGCCTGCAGAGGGGCTGAAGAAGACCACTCAGCAGGTGTCTGCATGTGGGCTCTTGAAAGCTACAATGGGGCAGTGGCTAGGGGAAGAACTGCCTAAAGTCCCATAGCCATGGGGAGGCCCAGCCCATGGGACCCAGCCCCAACCCTGACCAAGGTCAAAGGTGGCGGGAATCCAGGGCCAGATCAGACACATGACTAACAGGGCACAAAGAGTGAAGATGTCACCCAGGAGCGGGATGGCAGACTCACAGCTGTGTCTGAGTTGGGCCAGGTCTCCCCAAGTAGGTGAACAACAGACATCTGTTGAAATTCTGGAGTGGGGTGAAAGGCTGAATATGAGGCACTGGGGCAGTGCTGGGAAAGGGGTCTGGCTGTGCAGTGTACTGACCAGAGGACCCGTGGATTCCCCAGCGCCACCCCTGAGTCTGTGCCTCCTCAGCCAGGACACCTTCTCTCTCCGAGTCCCTTCCCATTCCTGAAAGCAGGGACAACCTTACCCAGACCACAAGGTGGTGAAGGCAGGGGTGATGGGATGTGCACCCCCAGGCCCTTGAGAGAGGAGCTCAGCTGTCCCTAACTCAGGCCCAGCCTCCAGCTCCTGTGCAATTTCCATGGGCTGTTTCCATATCTACTGAGTGTTCAAAACATTCATCACACCATTGGCTGCATCTTACCAAGCAGCTCCCATGCATCTCACCCCAGTTCTGGGCTCTGCAAACCCTAAGGCAGGTCCTCCAGATGCCTGCATGAAGTGGGCGCCATCATGGTACTCCCTGAGAGAAAGGGATACTGAGGCTTGGGGACCAATGAGACTTTCATGGCAAGGCCAGGATGTGACAAAGGACTCTGCAGCTTGCCAGCCAAGCTCTGTGCCAGGTCATCTTATGGCTGTTTCTTCCCTGAAGATTGTACTTGGCCAGTCCTCCAGCCAGAATGGCCCATGCATTTTGTTGATTTAAGAGCATCTAATGAGAGGGCTGCTGGTGGTGTTGGAGACAGAGGATTGGCCCCTTCCTCCTAGAAAGGAGACCATGGATGACTTCATGTCCTGAGAGAGGCCATCTTGGGCCAGGGGAGTAAGACTTCTGAAATTGCAGGGGAGGGGGAACTCAGGGGGAAGAGTCCAGAACTCAGAGGGGATTTCACACTGCTTGCCTTCCCTAGGGACAGCCAGGACCTGAGCCCTTATTGCCAGCTGGCTCTTCCCCCACTCAGCAGTGGGGGAGGCAGGGCACAGAAAGCTGGGTCCACAGCAATGGGAGCAGGCTTTGCAGTCATGGTGTTAGTGTCTAGAAACTCGGGATCTGTGCGATGGTCTTGAGCAAGCCCATCCCCCTTTCAGAGCCTCCATTTCTGTCCAGTGGACACTCTGGTTGGTGGTAGTGACCAACAAGGCCATGTGTGGGAAGGACTCCTGCATCTCCTCTCTGCTGTTGTAGATTCCCGAGCTCAAGGTATTATCTCTTGGCTGTGCTGGGAGTGCCCCAGCGGGGAGGCAGAGGTATGATCTGCTTAGATAAGGGCCTGTTGCTCCCAAACAGGATGGCACTGGCACCACTGTGTGATTATAGGACCATCCTAACCAGAGGACCAGGAAAATAACAACCATGTCACCCACGCCTTCCTGCTGCAAAGATTCCACATGAGGAAGTGGGCTGTGTGGGTGTGGTTCTGGCTGTGTGCCCCTGTGCCACCTGCTCTGGGACTCTGAGTATTTACTAGGAAAGTCTGGTGGGGAATTGGTCCCAGATAATTGTGCCTCTGCCCACCCCCAACCACGAGTTGTTGGGGTGGGAGTAGAGCTCCTGTGCACTGGAGAGAACTTTGCTGGGCTGGCCTAGGAAGAACCCTATCCCCTGCCTCCATGTGACCTTGGAGGTTCCTGGCTCTCTCTCAATGCTAGGATTCCAACCTACACATCAGGATCTCTACCTGGCTCTGATTAGGGGCCGGGGGCTAAAATCTGCAGGACCTGTGGCCCAAATGGGCCAGGGAGAGGGAGCCTCTTTAGGCTCACCAGCCCCACTTCCTGTCCTGTTGCTTCCTGTCCCTCCTCTGGACTATGTCCTATTCTCCCCAGGCTCTCTGCTTCCGTGCGTCTCATTCCTTCCACCACTGCCACACAAAGAAACAGGGGTCTTTCCGGGCACCTTTTTGGAGGGGTTGGCAGAGGAAGCACCTGGGGAAGCACCTGTTATATGGAATGGATCCAGGCAGATGGACAACAAGGCCAAGGATCTCTGGCCCATTTGGACTCCGGGGCAACCCTGGTGTGGCTCAAGTACTTGGATGAGATAGGGACATAGGAATAGGAGATGGGGCTGAGAGGGCATTTGAATGCTAGCTAAGGCTGTGATGGAGGAGGTCACCCCACAGACCACATATGCTCCAGAAAGGAGGGCACATCAAGAAAGGAGGCAGAGAGACCCAGGCAGAGCTAGGGTGTGACTTGGTGGCACAACATTTGCTTAGCATTTGTGAGGACCTGGCTTCCATTCCCAGTTGTTGCAAGGTTGTGTGTGGTGGGGAGCACCCAGGGCTGAGGCAGGGCTGGAGGGGAAAGGAGCCAAAGCCTTGACAGAAGTGTCAGGATGGCCCAACTCTAGTGTCCCCCACCACAGGGCCAAGGTTTTTGTGTTGGAGGCTCCAGAGTTTGGTGATCACTATAGCCTTGAAGTGTGTGCGAGGCTTTACTGAGAGGATCTGGGTGCACGTTGACAGGACCTAGGAACAGGCAGTCAAGGCCACCCCAAGTTAAGTTTGGCCAGGTGCAGGTGGGGAGCTCTCCCTCAGCTAAGAAGCCCTATGATACCTCAAGACTGGGTATATAGCCCCTGCTCGGTCTCTCCTGACACCCAGCAAACACCATCCTCTCCCCTGAGACTCCTCCTATGCAGCAGCCCAGTGTCCCTGGAACTTCTGGGCAGCTGCCCCTGAATTTCCCCATGCTGGGCTCCATTGTGTTTGGCTTCTTAGCTCTGATCATTATGCGCTGTTGATATTTGAGTAGGGCCTTTGCCCTTGTGAACCCAAGAACGCTCAAAGGTCTGGGACTCCTAAGGGAAGAACATCTTTTTGTTTGAAGCCAGGGGCTCGCCATAAATGTGGGATGGATGGATGAATGGACGGTATAGGGACAGGAAGTGTACGAGGTCTCTCTATTTGAGAGCGCATTGTTGCAGTTAGTTAAAAACATTATAGGCAATGAGACTGGGCTAGGTCCTCAAAGGAGCCAGTGCAGATACCTTACAACTTTGGGGGAGACAGACATCTCCTGCTGTGGGCCAGGCCTCAAGACAAAGGATCAAACACATGCATCTAAAAGACTGATATTTTAATTAGTTCCCTGTCACCCTGGAGTCACTCTCCCATCCCCCTAGGGGAAAGGTCACAGCTCCAAGAATGCCCACTTCCTACTTGACTTGATTTCCCATTTGTCCCTAATGTAATCAATTTTACCTGAATAATTAATCTTATTGGCTAACTATAGTTATGTCCCACCTTATGCCCATCTGCCTTGTGAGTTCCCAGAGGTGCCCATCTCTCCCCTCCCCCCACCTTAAACCCATGGTTTTACTCCATAAAAGCCCCTGGAAAAGACAGAGTCCTGGGCAACCCGCTCGGGTCTCCTTCTGTCTGTCTCCCAGACAGAAGCTTTCTTTCTCTCAATAAATATATTCTACTCTTAACCTCTATTGTTCCTAAAATTCATTCTTCAATTTTAGAGAACACGAACTTGCAGACATAGTAGGTTGGAAGTTTCATTCCCCTATATCAACATGACAGCATTATACAATGTGAGACCACAGGGAGTGAGAGGTAAGACTAAGAGTGTGTTTGTTCATAATTCTCGGGAAGTAGTTACTTAGTTCTGCCCTTAAACAGGCTCTGGTCCAGGGATGGAAATTCTCTCTGTGCAGAGAACTCCCCGGGGAAAACCCAGCAGACTCCACCTTGCATCCAATCTGGGAGAGAGGCCGGAAGTCAAAATCAAGAGGTCCCTTCTCTGCCTCAGCGTGGCCCTGGCCTTCTTGCTGACTTCCCCAAGGGGCAGAGGACGTGGAGAGAAGTATGTGAGAGAAATCCTGACACTAGCTGTCAGAAGGAGAGCATGTGAAGTGACTTGCTCAGGACCATACCGTAGGAAGCAATAGAGGGTCACTTGACCTCCAAACCCTCACCCTTTCCTTCTTTGTGAGCTGCTGGCCCCAAAGGGAAAGCAAGAGATAAGAGTAAACCTATATGTCACTGAAGCCATGCACTGCAAAACTGCCAGAACCACGCAAGCAAAGAAGTTGTTTGTCCTAGGAGAAAAGGGGAATAGAGAGATGGATGGGAGGGCCAAGGGACAGGGCAACAGAGTTGCTAACATGTGTGGGAATCCCTGCCTGAGTGCCTGGCACTCAGACTCTGGTCCCACAAATGACTGCACCCTCTCAGGTTCATAGTATGTTTTATTTTTAAAATTTTTTTATTTTATTTATTATTTATTTATGGAACCAGGGATTGAACTCACTACTATGCGCTTGCAAAGCAGGCACTTAGGCCACTGAGCTAAATCCCCAGCCCGGGTTCATTAGTATGTTTGTCCCAAGATGCCATCTCCTTCAGGTTCTGGGGATCAGGGTGAGGGACAAGAGAGGAGTGTTCTGTGGAAGCATTCAAAGGGATAACAAAACATAGGACCGCAAGTGCACCCCTGTAACACGCCATGTGACTGTGGGAGCTTCATACTTGAGCCTTAGTTTCTCAGTGTGTGGGGCTGTGTTACAATCATGAGCACTAGGCCCATTGCACCGGCTGCTGGGCCAAGATGAGCTAGTGAGAGGAGAGCATCTTTGGGTGTCTAGGGATCCTGCACGAGGAGGGCTGTCACCACCAGCATCCTCCTAAGAGTGGGTGCTGCACATGCTTGGCATCTATGGGTCCTGTGGACAAAGGAGGCCTCTCCCTGTCTGCTTTGTGGTTTCACTGATGCACCTGCAGTCAGGGTCTCACTCAGCCCTGCCTTCCCTGCCCTCCCCAGTCTTTCCCAGAAGCTGGTTCCTCCAGACCCCAATAGTTCTCAGAGCCCATCCCCTAGGTGGCCCTCCCTGCCTGGAGTTCTGGGGACAATGCACATTCCATTCCAAGGATTCCATAGTTCACACCCCTGCCCTCCACCTGCTATGAGAGGCCACCAGGCCTGAGGTTTTCTCCCCCAAAGGTGCCAGGCTGCACGCCCCTCCTGCATCTTAGTGCTTTTGAAGTTCTTCCAGCAGGAGGGGTCCTGGGGTGAAGGGTGGGTGCAGCCAAGCATGGCTTGACTTGGGTAGTAGAGCACTGCTTGTCTGGGCTCAGTGCCAGGTCCTTCCTTGGGCAGGCTGGGCAGCCCCACTTAAGCCACTGCCCTCTTGGTATCTGAGTTTCCTGCTGAGTGAAGGGGAGGAGAGATATCAGGGTATGATCATAGGCAGGGCCATAAGCATGGGCTTTGCAGTCAGGCTCTGAGTCCTGCTCCCACCTTTACCATGCATCTCTTTTTTTTTTTTTGGTACCGGGGATCAAACTCACAACCTCACGCTTACCAGGCAGGTGCTTAAGCCACTGAGCTAAATCCCTGGCCCTCCTGCTCCCACCTTTGACCCATGAAGTTCATCAGGCCCTTCAGTGCCTCACCTTACCTTTCTCCCCCATCAGATGGGGCTGATGCCAGTGCCTATTCCACAGGGAACTGTGGGATTCGATGAACTATGTAGGCTCCCTGTATGTTTGTGTCCCCTTGAATTCATTTCTTGAGGCCCTAACCACCAAAGTGATTAGGAGGGTGGGCTTTTGGGAGGCAATTATGTCGCAAGGGTGGAGCCCTCATAATGGGATTAACGCCTTTTATAAGCAAGGACAAGAGAGATTTACTTCCTCTGTTTTCTGCCACATAAGCACAAGCCACATAAGCAAGCAGATCTATGAGCTAGGAAATGAGCTCTCATCACACTTGGTCAGCCAATCTCTTTATTTGGGACTTTGAGTCTTGAGAGCTCTGAGCAATAAATGTTCATTGCTCAGGTCACCCAACCTGTGTTATGTTGGTGTAGAGTCCACTCTGGCCAACATGCCCACTGAGGTCTGGGCCTGGCCATGGTGAGGCTCAAGGGGACTAGCTGTTTCTAAAGGACTTTTCCTAAGGTACACTCCTCAGCATTCCCTAGTCTATTGGAGATAACAGGCATGTGACTCCCTCCGTAACACAGTGACCAGAGCGTACTGTAGGAACCTAGGAGCTGCCCAGAGAAGGGACTTAACCCTGTTGGAGAAGGAAGGAGCTGACCTAGGAAGTCTCCTTGAATGAGGTGGTGCTAAATTGAATTGTAAATGATGAGTCTGATTCTTCCGAGAGAAGAATATGGGAGATTGGGTCCCACCTCATAGTAGGAAAAAACACAAAACCCTGAAGGAGGCAGCCACGGAAAGTACATGGTTTACGGCTCAATAGGCAAGAAGGCCTGGAAGCACAGGCACCAAATCACAAAGGGCAGGAAACTGCCTGTAGAGATTGGTTAGTGATCTGTAATACACAAGGGCCCTCTGGCTGCTGGCAGGAGGGGTGACTCAGAAGGGAAGATACTGGAGCCTGAGAGCTCAGGGAAGGTCAGGAGCCAGATGAGAGCAGTAATAAGAGGGTGATAAGAACTTCTGTGGCCTCTGACCTAGCCTCTTCTAAACCTTCCCAGCATTTCTCACCCTAGGCAACCTACCTCCACTGCTGCGCTACACATCAGGCCATCTGCCATCTCCGCTTGCACATCTTGCAGGTGCAGCCACTTTCCCCATCCAGCTTGTCCCCTCTGGTACCCTATCCCACAATCTCCTCCTGCAGAGTTTCCATTCCCGTTCATTCTATGTCCCCCTTGGTGTCAGCCTGGACACCTGGGAACCACATTCAGCACCAAGCCACCCTTACACACGGGAGTGCCACAGCTTCCTTACAGCTCTCTGCCACCCAGGAGCCACAGTCGAGTGTTTAAAAAATGCTTTTCTCTGAATTTCAGTGTGTCTGTACAGGACAAGGCTAGGGCAGGCTCAGCCATCACCCTGTAGGGCTCTGGGTTAAGAAGGTGCTAGGTTATCTCTGCCTTTCCCTTTCAGGAATTTCCAACCCTGGATTATTTTTTTCCTCGAGAGCTAGAAACTGGCCCAGTTCTCTGTATTTGGAGACAGCATCTGGCTAAGATGTCCGGGCTGGTCTTAAACTCATAATCCTCCCTCTTAGGACTCTCAAGTAGCTGGGGTTACAGTTGTATACTACCACATCTGGCTTCCAACTCTGCTTTGAATGATGGGTGAGCCTCTTGTCCAATCCCTGGGCTCCTGGGCACCAGCCAACTGGCCCTGACTGTACCCTGTAGGCTCCTTTTTGCCTCAGCCTTTGCTGGGGCTATCCTCCTTTGCATCTTTTTGGCTCAGCTCTCCCTTTGGGCCTCAGTTTAAGGGCCATCCCTTCCCTGCCCCAGAACAGTCCTTCCTGATCCTCAGGCTGACTCCGCTCCCTCTCGCCTTCCAGAACAGCCATCTTTGCAGTGGCCATGTGTTAAGACTGCAATTATCTCTGCAACAGACTCTAAGTCCTGCGAAGCCAGCGTCCCCTGAGAGGCCACAGGGAGAAGTACCTGTTCAGGCCCAGAGCAAAGAAAGGCAGAGCACGGAGCTGAGCTCCTGACTGATTAAGGGCCTCTCACCACCTGGCTGGGTAGAGCGATTCCAGGTGAGCCTCACACCAAGAGTCCCGGGCTTTGCAGTACTAGAATGCAGGCACTGGTCCCTGTTGCCACTCCAGGCCTGAGTCTCCAGGTCCTTCCTGCCCCATCACTTTCTCCTTAAAGTCTCCTGTCATCTAGGACCTAGAAGGTTTCCACCCACCATCCCCCAGGGGTCTGGGTCACCACATTTTCCTTTATCCTTACTCCCATCCAAAGCCAACTTGAATATTACCCTCACCCAAAGCCTTGCTGTTGCTGAGGGTCAGGCAGGATCGGTTACCCATCTTAGGGTACCCAGGTGGTATTCCCTACCTTCCAACCAACCAGCGCCCCCCTGCAAGCACACCAGATCTGGAATCCTTGGAGGCAGGGTTCCAGGGGCCTGTTCCTCTTGCACCCTCCACTCCTGCCCTTGAACTTCAGATGGATTTGGTATTGAACACATGGATGGAGGATAGAGGAAGGGCAGGTGAAAGTCAAGACCAATGGGACTTTGATCTCATAATAGCCCCAGCCAGTTCTCCAGCCCCCACTTCCCACCTCTTGCTCCAGCCTCCCAGGCAAGAGATCTGTGGGCCTTGCTCTCTTCTTGCTAGCCCTGATCTGTGGGGTTCCCAAGGTGGTGAAAAGAGTCTGGGCCCCTTTCCTCTTCCTGCCTGGCCTGTGTATACCTCTTGGCATCTCTGCACTAGGAACCCCCTGGGGAGAGGCATCTTTCAACAGTATCAGGGAAGGGACATGGTCAGCTCATTTGTCAGCCCTGCTGGTCAACACCTGCCCACCTCACAGGGAGAGGCCAACTCTGGCCTCCCCTCCCATGGCCTGTTTCCCTTGGAGCCCTTTCCCAGAGCTGTCTGCTCCCCACAAGCAAAACCCGCTCATTTCCTTCTGAAAATACAAACTGCTTCCTGCCTTCGCAGAGAACTGCCAGAGTGAAATGGGCCATGGTCCGAGAGAAGTCTATGCACCTCACCGCCCAGCTGGTCACACATGACTCCTCCCTAACACACATACCACAGCCCCTGCACAGCCTCCGCTGAGGATTCTGGCCTGTTCAGCCAGTCCAGAGGATGGGGCAGACACAGAAGTCAGCAGCTTCCACTGGGCACCTTCTCTATGCTGGGGTCTGGGGCTGACCACATATCCTGGGCAGATTCCTGGACTGCCCTCAGCCAGGGTACAGATAAGGAGCAGAGGGCGCTTTTTGCTGTGGAGCGCAGGCAGGCCTGACCTATATGTGCTCAAGGCACAGATCCTCTGTGCTGACCTGCAGACAGTGGTGTAGACTAGAATAACAGCCCTGACCCTTTTGTGGAAGGGCCTGGAGGTCTGCCCCTCACTACCTCCACTGAGGTCCTTGAGCCCAGGTCTCCTGTTGTGCAGGCGAATAATGCAGTCCAGAGAAGAGCAAGCAGGGCCTCGCCTTAGCTCCCAGTCCTCTCATGGCAGGGGCCGGGGTTGGAGGTACTCAGGTTCACTGCAGGTGCCCCCAGGCCCTAGACAGAGGCCAAGTGGAAAATGAGGCAAAGAGGTGAAGATATAGGGAAGAGGAGGTTCACGGAGGGAAGCCTGGGGTGTGGATAGCTTTTAGTGCAGTACAAGTTGAGAAACTGTGCTGCTGTAAAAGCCTAACAGATCCTAGGAACCCAGTGTACTCTGGTACATGCTTAATAACTAGTTCACAAAATGTAGCTTTTCTTCTAGGGTGTAAATAATCTTACCATGAAGCAGCTGTGGCTTGAGCGAGCTGCAACGCCCCAGGGAGAGAACCACCCAGCGTCTCCTGAGATCCCACCATGTTGGAACTTAGGGCGCTGGAAAAGAAAGCAACCCACTTGCCTCCCTGGTAAGTAGTGAGCCTACCAGCATGGGGGCTGAGAATCAAACATCCCATATTCCACCCTCCCCCATTAGCAAATGGGAACCAGAGGTCTGAGCATCTCTTGGGAGGTTGACTGTATGCAATATAGCAAATATGGGAGATTTCCTTCTACCATCTCTTTGAAGACAAATATTGTTATCACTGTTTGGCTTTGTTCTGATTAATTGTATTGCTCTATTCAATATTCTGTTTTGATAAGTTCTATAAGGTTCTGAATTTGGTTTGATTTTGTTATATCTGATTGAAAGGACAACTATTGTGAAGATAATGAGATATATACTATGATACCTATTACTGTTATCCTGGTAACCTGCTGTGATGTTCTGTACTAATTTCACTGCATTGTCTCAACTGGCTTTGTTCTGTCTTGTTCTGTTGTATTGTACTATCTTCAAAATAATAAAAATTTAAAAAAATAAAAATCTTAACATGGCCCACATGAATCTACCAATGCAATGCCCCTGAAGGCAGGGTGAACAGAAATGCATCTAATGGACTCCTGCCATGGGTTCCAGCATAGCACTGAGTACACCCCAAGCACAATGCACAGAGGAGCAGCTACAGACCAGTGCTAGAATGTTCACAGCATCATGTTCCAATAGGCGCAAACAGGCCACTGCCCAAATGCCTGCCGGCGGTCGGAGTGGGGAATAAACTGTGATCTCTTCACACAGGGGACCCTGCTATACAGCAGTGAGAGCAAAGACCACTGCTCCCCCTGGCTGAACCATGGACCCCACAGACACAACACATAACAGACAAGTCAGATGGACGCACAAAGTCAGATGCAGCCAGGAGGCCAAAAGCAGGGCAGGAGAGGTGTTGTTCTGTTTTGGGGCCTACTTGGTGGCTAGCAGGGGTGCTAATTTATTGAGAGTGGTATATTTTATGATTTGTGTATTTTCTTGTATGTTATACTTTAAAAACAAGTTTTTATGTTTAAAAAATGCAGACTACTTTCAGCTTTTGCCACAGCCCATTACTTCTCTGTGGCCCACAGCTGAGGCCTTGTCCTCTAGAACTTACTCCACCCCCTGCTGCAGTGAAAGCAGCACTGATACCAAAGAAACCATCCACTGTTTATCTGAAATGCAAATCTATGGAGTTGTTCTGTATTTGACCTAATAATTCTACTCCAGCTTCCAGATAGGTCTTCAAGGCCAAACTGGTTAGATCTCTTCCCACCTAAACTCCTGCCCCAGGTGCCTTGGCCATAGTCCCTACTCCACAAAAACCTTCTTAGTACATCTTCTAGATTTTCTTAATTCTCAGCCCCTCCAGACTCTTCTACCCCCAACCCACACTTCAGCTACAGCAAACTTTTTAACACTCAGTCATCCATCTGTTCATTCATCCATCCATTCAAAGAATAGTTACTGAGTGCTTCCTGTGTCTGTCTGTTCTCCATCATCTGGGTACACTCTAAAGGACTGTCACTTTTCAGGTGCAGTTCCCTCAGCCTAGATATCTCCCCACAGCTTACCCACCTGATTAACTCTTTGAAATTTAGGTCAGGTCTCATCTCTTCCTCCTTCCTTCCAGGGACTCCCTGGTCCTCTTAACCTCAGGCTGTTTTAGGACTCATCCTAGGGCTCCCTTTTGTCCCAGCACTGAGCACACTGGCTTGTCATTGTCATTGCTTGTGTTTACCTTGTGACTTTCCAACAGAGACCTAATCCTGGACAAAGGCCAGGTCTGACTCATCTTGAGGTCCCCAAGATGACACTAGGGAACCTGTGTGGAGTCAATAAAGGAATCTGTAATAATAAGCAGAGGAAAAGAGCCCAGCAATTTTCTGGTCTCAGTTTCAGTTTCATTCCCATTGCTCCCATAAGAACCCAGCTATGGCCAGACCACGTGTCTCAACTGTTCATTAGCCTTCTAGAGGGGAAACCAGACCTGGATGTGATGATACACAATGGGCTGGTGGCTGGGGTCGGCGGTTCTAGCTCTGCCTCTGCCTCAGTGGATCACTGCTCCCTTCCTTCTTCAAGTCTCAGCCCCAAATCTGTGGGCAGGGCTTGATGAATGGGGGTGATGGAAGGACCTGGATGTTATCTGAGTGAGAGTCCTTACCATGCAGCCATTCTGGCTTCACTTGTCTAGTCCCAGCAGCCCTCAGGCTTCACATTCCAGTGCCGTGGCTCTGGAAATTGATACCCACAGCAGCAGGGGTGAAAGCCCAGCGCATTAATGGGGCCCATGTTTACCCAGGCCAGGCCCATAAAACGCCTCAAGCAGAACTGAACTCAGTTTAGAGCTTGTGGGCATTGTCCGTTCCAGTTACTAACCTTGGAATGGACCACCTGGGTGGGTATCTCATGCCCTGGACACCTTGGAAAACTCCAGAGGAAAGCTTGGGAATGCCTTGGAGCTGAAGACTAGACAAGGATGGTTTGCAGGGGAGGGACTTGAGAGGCAATTTGTCCAACCTCCTGCCCCAGGTAAGGGTCCTCTGTAGGTGGCCTCATGTCCCAGAGGGAGAAGGACTTGGACTCTTCCTGCATGCTGCCTCTAAGCACCCAGAAGACACAGCTCTGTGACAATTTCCCTCTGCAGGGTCTGTGTCTCGTGGAATTCTGAGTGCGGATCAGGGCCCTGGGTTTCCTCATCCCTCTGTCCTCCAGTCTGGCCTTTTCTGAATTCCTCTTCTGTGCCCTGCCCTGTGCTGAGTTCTCATAAAGGACCTCAGAGGACCATAGAGGCCTCAGAGTCTGTCTTGCCTTTGGGGAATTCATGTCTAACTGAGAAGATAGCTGGGTTCCTAATGAATTACATACAGTAACAATTCATGCATCCATTCATCCATGTAGGCATCTCTTGAGAAAAGTTCTATCAGCTTTTAGGGAGCAATGTTACCAGTGAAAGCTTAAGGGCTAACATTGTTCTGATTTTAAACTTGTCCCCTGTCACATGACTTTTGACTTCTCTGTCTTTCTAGACTTCAGTTTCCAAGACAATGCATGGATTATGGCAGTGCCTGGCATGGAGGCAGATGGACCAAGAAACTGTCTTATATTTGGCTCTTCTCTGGAAAAGAGCCTAGCACTATGTTACCACAGTCCTATGTTTTTGTAAAATTTTATAAAATGTAAACCATGTTAGCCATGCAAGGCAGGTACCATATTCTTCTTTTTTCTGACTTCCCCTCCTTCCTTCCCTGTTAAGGAGTGTTGAGTGGCCAAAGCATTTGGGGGATTTAGCTAAGGGGATGTTTTATATTATTTCATATTATTTCATGAGTCAAAGATCCTCATACAGTTTTTTGAGATTTGTGGGGTCTGTTTATATGGTTCATGGCTACTTATGGGTATAATTATTGCTAAACAGCCTGGTGTGAGGACAGTCTCAAAGATGAACACCCCTACTGCCCACCACTGACTCATTTGGCATGGGAGCTGATTTTCCCTGACAGTCTGTGGACTAGTGAGGAAAACAAGGTTTGAAATAAGGAGTTACAGGCCAGCCTTTTAGGCATCAGATTCCTTGCCATAGTGGAGGCAAAGAATTGGGCTCTATCAAACAAATGATCTTCTATAAGAATATAACTGATAACCCAACCTATATACAGTAATACTTCAGTTCATGTGGCATGATGGGCATGAATGTGGCCATCTTCCCCAGATAATGGAATCAAATAAGTTCATGAACCAAGATACCACTGTAATTAGAAATCATACATATCTGTTTCTTAATGGGAACTATATGAAACACAATTTATCAAAAGTTTTGTATTTGTAGGGTGTAGGCCTAAGTCAATACTACAGATAGTGAATTTGTTTAAAGTTGCATACATAGTGAGTCCCAATTATTAGTAATAATAAATGAGTTTTAGTGAATCATGTGAAAGATTGAGTTATTTTTCTATTCTTTTTATAGAAAATATTGCAAAAGATGATACAATAGAGAAGGCAAATAAAAAGTATGTAGTTCAAAATTATAAGAAAAAAGTATAACAGATATTTCTGACACTTAAGAAAAATGTATGCATTTAAAAAATGAGTGTGGTAATTTTGTGGCAGCCAAGTACAGTGACACACACCTGTTACCCCAGCTATTCAGGAGGTTAACACAGGACAATCACAAGTTTAAATTCAGCCTCAGTAATTTAGTGAGAACTTGTCTCAAATTTTTTAAAAAATGTTTTAGAGGACTAATGATATAGCTCAGTGGTAGAGTACACCTTGGTTCTATAGCCAATACTACGAAATATAATAATAATTGTGAATTTTTCCTCATTCTCGATAAATATTTACTCTTTCACTTGATTTTATAATTTTTATTTTGTAGTTTCTTCTTCTAAAAAGCCCCATCCAAATTATAAATATTTGGCCCCCAAAACTGGACCCACCATGCCTGGCAAATAGTAAGGACTTAGTCTAACTGCTGGAAATTTCTTAGTTGGTCCTCATATCCAAGCTAGAATTCCAGCCAAGTTCTCCCCGCTCCTTCCACCATGGAATGTAATGTTCCTTCCCCATTTTACAATTATAGATGCACCTCATAAACCTACCATGAGTAAAAAATGTACTCAATTCATCTACTTTATTGAACTTAGCAACACAGTGTTAGCTTAGCAACACAGTATACTGTGGAGTATCAGTTGTTCACCCTTGTGATCTTGTGTCTGTCTGGAGCTAGGGCTCACTGCACTGCCAGCACCAAGAGACAGTATCATGGGGCATATCACTAGCCTGAGAAAAGGTCAGCATTCAAAATTGGAAGAGCCAGGCATGTTGGAACTTGCCTGTAGTTCCAGATATTTGGGAGGCCATGGGAAGATGGGAGTTTGAGCCTATGAGTTCAAGACTAGTCTGGGCAACAGAGCAAGACCTCATTCTCTTCCTCTCCAAAGATAAAATAAGATTCAAGCAGTTTCTACTGAATTGCGTATCACTTTCACACCATTTTAAAATTGAAAAAGTGAAAGTCAAGTATAAAAGTAGATGGCAAAAGAGGCAAATACCAGGTCAATGCTGGCTGCTTCTGAGCCCACCTTAGCCAGGCAGTCCCTGCCTCTCTTGCCAGAGAGGATGCTCTCAGACATGGATGTGAGGGACTGGATTAGAGTCCCAGAGCACAGCAGGACCCTGGCTTGG
>PVJX010040731.1:0-15038 GCA_004027295.1 Dolichotis patagonum | reverse complement strand
TATCCAATACCTTGGAAGGATGGACAATATCAGCTTCTTACTACAAGTGAGGGGTAGGATTTCAAGTTTCACACTGGGTTTCAATTGGCAACTTTTATCGATGGTTTCTTTTGCTCTGAGTGAGGATAAAACCACATTGCATGTTTGTTCTCTAGTTAGGCTCCACTGATATTATAAATGGAAGTGACTGCCTTGCCAATGGGAAATGAAGCAAGTCTTGACTTTCTACTACACCTCCCATGGTACCACCTCAGTAGGGCGATATGTTATCTCACCACAGTGAAATTAGTGAGACATGGAAATTGTGATTCCCTCCATGGACACTAATAGCATGCTCTCTCATGGTTCTCATAATCCAGACCCCACAGAATCTCTTGATGTGATGACAGCTGAAAGGCAATGCATGCAAAGGCCTGTTTGAAAGATTTGGAGGAGGTATAGTACTTAGTTCTTCAAATGCTACACTATCACATTGAAGCTATAAGAATCACAAAGAAATCAGGGAAAAATACAGCAGCAATGGAGCACAGTAAAATGTATTTAGTGGATCCTAAAGAAATAGTGATACTCCCTGAATAATATCCCAATAATAGTTTTAATGAAACTTACAATAAATCAGAAAAAATGTACATGAAATAATCAGATATTCAACAAAGACATAAAAATCATAAAAAATCCAAGGAGGAATATTTGGACTGAAGCACACACATTAACTGAGTAAAAAATTCAACAAAGCTTCAGAAATATACTTGCTCAAATGAAAAATTACCACACTTGAAGATAGGCCATTTCAAATTTTCAGTATTAAAAGAAAAACCATTGCATTTTTTAAATGGAAAGAGTAGATAAAAGAAACATAAGAAAGGATATGTTAAGAAAGAATTTAAAGAAAAACCTCAAGTGAGCCAGTTAGCATCAAGTTTCAGGAATAGAGAAAGGGACAAATAGATTGACTTAATAATTAATATATAGAAAAATTCTCAAATCCGAAGAGGGAAGGTATGTGCAGATCCATGAATATTAAAGAAATCCAGATTCAAAATAAAATATATTCAGCCCCAAACATTATAATCATATTTTCCTTTTTTTAAAATTTTATTTAATGAGAAGAAACAAAACAAAACAAAACAGAACAGAATAAAGGGTAAAAACAATACAGAATTCCAAGGAAAAAAGGAAAAGAATAACAACAAAAAATAGTAAGAGATTATTGCTTGACAAATTACATACTGACTTCTTGGAAATAGTTGTCCAAATTATAAAGTTAAAACATGTAAAGTAGACATTCAAACAGTGATTCTGTTAACAGTTCTGCTCCACGATCTGACAAAAAAAACAGCAATATGGTCATCCATCTTACCCACTCAAATATACAGTCAATTATATCAAAAGGGTGAAATTAAACACAACAAAACAGAACAAAGTGGATCACAAGAAAGCAATGTAAGGGACATAAATTCCAAAACTAGACAATTGGAGATATTCACTCTCTATTGTATTTGACTCATGTTTTCTTCCAAATAGTTGTCCATATTTTCACATACAGGGAGATCACATGAAGCAACATAGTATGCAATTGATCTGAGCAGGACAAGGAGGGTGTTTCAGGTCTTCAAGACCAGACAATAGGGAAGCCGAGAATTTCTGTCCTAGTGTCTCTAATTCTCCTAGAAACAGCTGTCCATATCTTCATGTGTGTTGAACTTAAACAAAACAAAAAAAGCTAAAATCACTGTGAACAAAAAATGGTAATTTTGCTGGATGACACACCATGACATTATGGATTCAGCACTGGACTGGATACTGTAGTGTCTGTTTTTCATCAAAGTAGTTGTTCATTTCGATGTGCTATATAGTTGGTTCTTGTAAACTCTTTATAAGCTCTACACATGCAGGAGTCTCTAGATGTATATCTATCCTTTCTGCATTAGAGATAAAAACAAAACAAAGCAAGATAAAACAAAACAATTCCTAGAAAAGCATGAGGCAGAAAAGTCACATAAAACCACAATACAAGGTGATCTACAATGGTTACCATGATGTCTCAGCAGTATATAACGGCATTAAAAAAAAAAACGAAGCATTGGAGACATTATTAGACTTCAAAAGCAAGTAAGAATCAAACCAGAGTGGGTATCTTAGTGAGTCTTGTCATCTTCAGGGTAGTTGCATATACTCTTAGACTTGATGCTATCAATCATAACAGATTTAAATAAAATCAGTCAATACAAAGTAGCAATCTAACCAACGAGATTCAAATAAGATCGGTCATAATAAGAGAGTATAAGTTATAAAGTGCTTCAGATTAAGTTGACAGGAAATTAAGGATGATTTCCATAATCTGTCCTCTTTTTTGGGGGATAGCTGACCATGTCCTCAAGTCTAGCATAAGTAGACAAACTGGAACAGCATGTAATCCATCCAAGCAGAGTGGTGAGAATAATGTAAATTTTAAATCTTGTTACCCCATTAACAGTATCCTCTCACTTCATTTTTTAGACAATTCCGCCCCTTTCATTCCCATAGGGTGCACAGCTTTTTGGGGTCCCACTGTGTCCCTATATAGAGCATCTCAATGGACCCTGTCTCCTGATCTACTCTGCCTGTGTTTTTCTCTGTTAATATTTCAAGGCCATCTATTCTAGAGATTACAGCCAATCTTTTCTGCCTTATTTCTGCTATTCTGTTTTTCTGTCATTGATCATCTATTTTTCTGTTCCACTCCATTTTCTTCCCCGTTCACTGAGGCCTCTCTGCCATTATTCCTGAAATGCTCATATTCTTGTTGTCTCTCTCTCTCTAAAACTTCTTTCAGTATTTTTTGTAGGGTTGGATTGGTGGTCACAAATTCTCCATGTTCCTCATTTTCATGTAAGCATCTTGTTTCTCCATTAATTTCTAGAGAGAGTTTTGCAGGATACATCATTCTGGGCTGGAGGTTGTTCTCCTTCAGGGCTTGAATTACTTCACTCCAAGCTCTTCTTTACCTGATGGTCTGTGTCAAGAAGTCTGCCATGATTTTGATGGGTTATCCTGTATAGGTGATCTGTTTCTTTTTTCTGATGGCTTTTAATATTCTGTTTTTAAATTGAATTTCTGGGATCCTGACTATTATGTGTCTGGATGTAGCTCTGTTTTGGTTGTAGTTGGCTGGAGTTCTGTATGCTTCATACATCTACATATCATTTCCTTTTTCTATGCTTGGGAAATTTTACTTAATGATTTCTATGGATAGCCTTTGCAATTCCTCTCTTTTGACTCCTGCTTCTTCATTCACATGCTTTATTCTTAAGTTATAGATCCTCTTGTCTTCCTCTAGCCTTCTAATTGTTACTGCCTGCTCCCTTGTTATTTTAAAGAGATCTTCCCTTTCATGATTCATATATTGAATAGTGAAAGACAATGAGGAATGTTATCATTATGTACTACAAACTAATAATAATAAAAAGTGAAGACAATGTCAAATAAAAAGAAATGTTTGAAAACAGCAAAAGTAAATTAGTTTTTATTTTGAAATGGATCTCTCAGAAAAATACTGGATGTGGTCTTCGTCAGAAACCTTTCAGTTCAAAATAGAGTAGGATAATACATTCAAAGTGCTGAAAGGAAAAGGCTCCTAATGAGGAATATTTTCTCCAATACAGTTACCATTCAGAAATGAAGGTGAGACAAATAATTTCTCAATCCAATAAAAGTTGAGAAAATTCATTACCACAAGATCTGCCTCACAGAATTTGCTAGAAACATCTCAAGTAAATGTGTAAAGATTCTTACAGGAGAAAACTTATAAAAGTGTAAAACTGATTTATACAAATACACATAATTAAATTTAAAATTCTCAAATACTGCAATGGTATTGTTAATAATTTTAATTGTAATTTACCAAACCACATGTATAATTCATCTGAAGCTCTTGAAAACATTAAATGATACTCCACTGGGAATAATGTATTAATATATTTATGTTGAGACCAAAAGTCTTGTAGCACAAATTATCTAGTAATTAGAACCAAGCAAATCTATTTAATTTTAGCTTTTCCTAAAAATGTTGGAGAAAATAACATTTTACATTTCGTCTTTTTCTCTTACCTCCTAGTAGGAATTTTTCAGAATTATTGACAAAATAATAAGCAATTTTCCAATTTATCTAATCATACATTTATATTCATATTTAATGCATGGAACTTGAACAACCAAGTTTGATGCATGTATTTTAAATATTTCCCATTTCTTATTTATTTACTGCCTATAATTTGGAAGCACATGACATGAAGAAATAATATTGTCAATCAATATATACATATGTATACATGTTTAATAGTTTTTTTTAATCAGACTCTATATTTGAAGTTGGGGACAAAAAGGACAATAACCTATGCAGTTTATAGAGTAGTACAGGAGATTATAAGATTACTACACCACATGAAAAATAAAACTACAATATATGTCATGCAATATATCTTTGAATGATGAGTCACTGAGCTTCTAATATATGAATGATGCCTTACATAGTTTGGAAAAAAACAGTGAGAAAGAATAAGATATTTTGATTTATGAAACTTAAAGTAGAATAGATAGATACTTATTAAATAACAAAAGAAAACCTTTTTATTTTAAAGAGAATAAAACAAAAGAGGACAGAACAAAGCAGATAAGAACAGAACAACATAAGCAACACAGCACTTTACAACAAGACAACAAGAAATTAACAGTAGCTACCATAATGTCTCTTTATTTGTAATAGTTGAGCATGGATACAAATGCAATAATATCAAATGTAACAAAATAGTATAAAACCATTCAAAAGAGTGAAAGAATTACAGGGCTTTTTGAACTGAATAACAGCAAATGATAAATGGTTACTAAAATATCTCAATTGCCATAAAAATTATGTTTATATTATCACATATATTAAGATCCCAATAAGACACAACATGAAAAGAACCAATGGCAATAGAACAATAAAAGCATGGTAGGACTTCAAAGCAAGATGATTTTAAATCAGCAATGACTGCCATAATGTTTTGTTTTCTTCAAAACAGCTGTTCATACATTCACACAAAATAATATCAAGCAAAGCAGAAAAAAACCATTCTAACTGATGAATGAAAATGTTAAAAAGATTCAAAGCTCTGTAATAGGGAATCATGATTACCATAAAATCTTATGTACTCTTACCATTTCTCACACTAGGGAGACTATATGATATTTTACCTGGTATTTTGGTATATTTCACTTATGAGAATGGTCTCAAGTTTCATCCATTTATTTATAAATATCTCAATGTGATCATTCTTTATAGCTGAGTAGTACTCCATTGTATAAAGATACCCCAACATTTTTATCCATTCCTTAGTTGATGGGCACTTAGGTTATGTCCAAGATTTGGCTATTACAAATTGTGCTGCCATAAACATGGGTGCACATATATCACTGTGGTATGTTTTCAGTTCTTCTGTGAATATGCCTAGACGTGGAATAGCTGGGTCAAATGGGACTTCCAATCCCAGGTTTTGAGGAAGCTCCAGACGGACCTCCACAGTGGTTGCATCAGTTTACACTCCCACAAACAGTGCGGAAGAGTTCCTTTTTCCCCACAGCCTTTCCAGCATTTGTTGTTGGCAGATTTTTTTATCTTGCTCAAATAGAATCTCAGTGTCATTTTAATTTGCATTTCTCTAATGACTAATGATGATAATCATTTTTTCATGTATTTATTAGCCATTCATATTTCTGCATCTGAGAAGTGTGTATTCATCTTGGATGCTGATTTTTGAATTGGGTCTTTGAATTTTGAGAGTCTGATTTTTTTTTTAATTCTTTGTAAGTTCTACACAGAAGTCCTTTGTCTGAGGGACAGTTCGCTAAGACTTTTTCCCAGTTTGTGGGTTTTCTTTGCACTCTGCTGTAAATCTCTTTTGAAATGCAGAAACTCTTTAATAAGATGTGATTCCTTTCATTCATTCTGGGAAGTATTTCCAGTGAGGTTTGATTCTTGTTCATGAATTCACTACCTACCCCTATGTCTTCAAGATTTTTACCTACTTTGTTTTCCTACAGATTTATTGTTTTTGTTTTAATATTAAATGTTTGATCCCTTTGGATTTTAGTTTAGTACATGGTGATAGGAATGGGTCTAGGTACATTTTACAGCATATGGAGAGCCCATTTTTCCAGCACCATTTACTAAAGAGACTATCGTTCTTCCAGCAAACATATTTAGCTCCTTTGAACTAGCTCTTTGTGATGATGGAGTATTAGCATTTCCCATTATAATTGTGTTATTGCTTGTTTGATTTTTCATGTCTGTTAATAATTGTCCTATAAAGTTTGGTGGAGAGATTTTTATATGCAAACCACAGGCAGAATAGAGTGAGGAGATTTTATAGACTATCACATGGATAACTGACTGGAGTAAACATTATTCTATTTTATAATTTAATATTCATAGCAGGTGGAACTTTTAATATTGTTATTTCAATGAAATGATAAATGTTTAATATGGTGGGTAACGTACATTCCTGAGTTGATTATTACACAATATAAAGTGTGTGCTCTATCCCAAAAAGAGGTAAAGGAAATTTAAAAAAAAGAAAATAAAATGCTGTCTGAATTAACTTTTTTTGAGTTGGCCAAACAAATGCAGAAAACAAAAATCTTAAAACAATCTTTTGTTTTTAAAGAAAAAGTGGCAAACATCAATAAAATATTTGAGATCTAGAACATTTTTCAGTCTTTCTCCATAATTCTCCTCTCAGTAGTAACATGATAATTACAGATTTTTAGTACTGGAGAAGCAAAACATACCTCATTCTCAAGTAATTGTTATTTGATCTGTCTGGTAATCCCTAAAATAACATCTGAAATATTTGCCTTATTTTGATTGACTCATAACTTAAGCAGATCTAAGCCACTATGTGGCGAAATTTTTGTGAAATATTTACTGGCAAATGTTCTGACCACTGATGTCTGAAGTCATGCAAAAGAGTTGGGAAAATGAAAGCATAACTAAAAAACTTGGAAAGAAACATTAAAGAATGAGATGTAAATAAAATCTTTCTGTCCATATGTCGAAGTTTCCGATATCTCAGACGCATCATGGGGTGTACGGACAGGAGAAGCTGAGTTGAAATTCTTCTCTGCCACTAGGAGTAGATTTGAAAGAATTTTCTAGGTCCCCTTCTGCTGACAGTGGAATATTGGACTAAGATGAAAGTACAGATGATGGGGATATTGGTGCCGAACTGCTAATGCTAAATGTGGTAGGATTGAACAATCCAATTTCTGCCATTATTCAGTACAGAATTTTTCCATTGAGTTTCTACTGAGATAGCACTTGATGAGCCATTAGCCTAGACAGAATAGGGTATTGAATTTTTAAAATTTATTTTTTTGTTTTTATATTCTCAGAGATATAGAAGGAATCAGCCAATTAAAAAGAAATACAGATCTTTATAGTTTAAAAACATACGCCAGCAGTTACTGTAACCATAACATGTGATTAAAAAGTTGTTAAGCATAAGAAATGCTGTTTATGCCACAATCCATTTTCTGTATGCTAAGAACTGTGCCAAGTGTAATATGTATACTAAAGAAATTCATGACTATATACCTTCATATTCATGTACTTTATGTTAATTTTGTCTTGTTTTTCTGTTTTTAATTTATGATATGCTGTACAAATTGGGTTACTATGGGGTCCTGACCTAGATGCCCAATCTTCCAAATGAGTGTATGGCAAAGGTTAAATAAAAAGAAACAATTGTGTGATTTTTTAGGGCTCCAGGAGGGTCAAAACACTTTAGTTGAGCTTAAGGCTCCAAGGACTAAGACCCCAACTTCTCTGGATCAGCCACTTCTATTAGGACCGTGACAAAAGTGAGAAAATTGAAAAGAGTACAGGAAATAAGCAGGACCTTGGGAGTCACTTCAAAGTCTTCTTCAAGTATTATATTATGCCAATTTAGAAGAATCATCTTATCTCCAAGATATCATTAATGGTGGTATTGACACTGCAGGAGTGAACTTCCTTTAACTGCTATCTTCACCTACTTAATTATTGGAGGAGCAAGGTGTCTTCATCTTTGGACTTATCTTGCCCTTTGAGATATCTCTGGCCTCACAGGCCACTGAAGGCCTCAGCCAGGACCAGTGATTCATAGAGGTTCACTTACTATGAAGAGCTCCCATCACCAGGCAAGGGGCTGAGGCCTAGGACGGACTCACAGATAAACATAGAAAGCCAATTAGTAAAATTAAATCCTGCTTAGAGCCAGTTTGTAGTGGTCTCCAACAGGTTTCTTTAGGTCTAGTTCCTTTATCTAAAATCACTTATAGGAAATAAAATAATAGCATATACATATGTGTGTGTGTGTATTTTTAACTACCAAACTACATAACAATTATCTATCTATCTATATAGATAGATAGATAGTTCACTGATACTTTTACTTTTGAATATTTTGAATATATTATTTTGAGAATACAAATATTTTTGTATAATATATAGTTATAAAATTATATCATTTTATAAACATATACATTCCAAAGTGAAGGTGTATCCAGCTTTACTAAATCATAACAAGAAATGATAAAAAGAAAAATGAAAAAATAAAAATATTTCTTTTCTTAAATTGAAATTTTACTTTTGAGAAAATTATATAATGCAGATAAACAGATGCTTTATAATATTATATAAAAATTGCTAATATATGAATGTATTAGATGTGGGATTCTGTGTATCTGAATATGCCAATTAAAGCTTAGAGATAGCCTCAGAGTCACTAAGCACTTCTTTGTGGCTCATTTGCCTTTCTCTGTACCTATTTTTTCTTTAGGAAGAAGAAAACATTTATCCTACTAAAGTGAATAATGAACCTTATCATCCTCTCTGTCTCTCTTTCCCTCTCTCACTCTCCCCCACTCTTTCTCTCTGCTACAGAAAGTGTGTGTTCTGTATCTAAACCATATAAGTTGTCTTAGTTACTGGTTGAGACAAAATAGTTAACAAGCAAACTTAAAGGAGGAAAGGATTATTTAGCTTACAGTTCATAGAGGTTTCAGTTTATAGTTGCCTGGCTCCAAGGTAGGGTGATATAGTAGATTGGCACTGCAGAGCAGGGAGACAAAGCAGCAAGCATGAGACCAGCAGCTAAATGCCTCTTTTCTGTACCTTATATCTTATTTAGGATACCTGCTCTTAGGCTAGTGAGCACTTACACCTTTATTCTTAGCATTGAATCCTTTATTGCATCATCACACACCCTAGATAGAGCCCCCACTGAAAGCCCCCCCTAAAACTGCATATATATTCCAGATATTAGTCTCTATCTGAGGAGTAGTTGGCAAGCTTTTCCCATTCTGCAGGTTGCCTCTTCACTCTGTTAGCAGTTGCTTTTACTGTGCAAATGCTTTTTACTGTGACATTATTATCCCCGTACTTGATACCTGGTAGTATTTCCTGTGAGACCAGGGTTTTATTCATAAAGTCTTTGTCTATGTCTTTGTGATTTATAGTTTCACTGATTTTGTCTTCCACCAGATTGTGTTTATGTGTTTAAATATGGACATTTGATACATTTCAATTTCAGTTGAGTGTTTAGTAATAGATATGGTTCTGGTTTAATCTTTAGCGTGCAGAAAACCAGATACCCAAGCACTATTTACTATATTTTATTATAGAAACTTTCTTCCATTAAGAGTGCTTGGCCCCTTGTCAAAGGAAGGTAGCTTAGTGAGGTTAAAGTTGTTTCTGAATTTTCTACTCTGTTATATTGACCCTGAGTTCTAGTTTACTTATTTATTTATTTAGCCAGGCCATTATGATTTTTATCACAGTAGCTTTACACTGTACCTTCAAATCTCATATCATAATGCCCCATTCTTAAACTTAAAGCCCGAGAAATGCTTTTTCTCTGCTAGGGTTCTCCTGTTCACATATTAGCTTTAGGATTTTTCCTCCAGTTTTATGAGGTATGGTATTGGTAGTTTAGCTGGAATTGCAAAAAATCCATTTAATAACTTTTGGAGGGCCTTTATGAAAATAATTAAATTTTTTATTTTAGAAAAAATTTATTTAACTATATGAGTAGTTTATTTTATTTTTCTCTCTCTTGTATTTTTGTTTTGAAGAAAATAAAACAAAATGAGAAAAAATGGTGTTAGTCAAAACAGAAGCATGGACAAAGTACATGACTTAAAACCTGAATACTAGGTGATCTGCACTGGTTACCATGATTTCTAGATTTCTTCAATAGAATTGCCCATATCATCAGGCACAATAAAATTGAATCTAGCAGTACAGAACAAAATCAATAAAAACAAAACTTTGGAGACATAGGCCTTCAAAAGAAAGTAATTGTCCAACAAGTATGGGTATCATAGTAAAAGTTATTATCTTCAGAGCAGTTGCCTATACTCTCAGAATTGATAGTATCAAACCTAACAGGTTCGAATAAAATCAGTCAAGAGAAGACACTGATCAAGCAAAACAGATTCAAATAAAATCAGTCAAAACAAGACAGTGAAAGCAATACAGGTCTTCAGATTAAGTTAATAGGTAATTAAAAATGCTCACCATAGTATAGCCTGCTATCTTTGAAATAGCTGTTCATGCCATCAAATCTAGCACAAGTAGACAAACAATAACAGAATATAACCACACTAAACAGAGTGATGAAAACAATATAGGTTTCAAACCATGATACAAGATTAACAATGTCCTCTGTCTTAACTTTTTAGACAGTTCCTCCCCTTTTGCTTTCACAGAGTGCATTGTATATTTTGTATCCCACTAACATTTTTAGTTTTTAGATTGGGGAGGCAACCTGCTATTTACCTAAATGTCTCAGAAGCTTTTTAACCCTTAGGTTGATTACAGGTTGTATCCATTTATCTACAAGAGCCTCAAGGTTTTCCTTACATATAGCTGAGTATTTCTGCATTGCATAAAACTGTTATGTCTTTCCAACCAATCTGAGGCTGAAGGGCAAGTTATCCCCACTTTTTTTGTTCCCTCTCACATAGAGCAGTGTTTTCTTATCTTTGACTTTCAGTCCATAAACCCTCTTTCAGGTTAATTATATTTCTTATATAGAGCATCTTGATCGACCCTATCTCCTGATACACTCTGCCTGTGTTTCTTTTTTATTAGTATATCAAGGCCATCAATGTTAGTGATTATGACCAACTTTCTTTGCCTAATATCTGCCATTCAATTTTTCTGTAGTTGTTCATCTACTTTTCCCCTTCCTTCTATTGTCTGCCCCATTCAATGAGCCCCCTCTACTGCTCTTCTGGAAATCATGGTTTTTTCTCTTTCTCTAGAAATTCCCTTCAGTATTTTTTGTAGGGTTGAATTGGTGGTCATGAATTCCACCAGTTCCTCTATGTAATGGAAGCATCTTGTTTCTCCACTAAATTTGAGGGATTGTTTTACAGGGTACATTAGTCTCAGGTGAAATTTATTTTGTTCATGGCTTGGAATACTTTACTCCAAGATGTTCTTGATTTGATCGTTTGTGTCAAGAAGTCTGTTGTGATTCTGATGAGTCTTGCTTGATAGTTGATCTGTTTCTTTTCTCTCACACCTTTTAATATTCTGTTCTTATGTTGAATTTCTGGGATTTTGATTATTTTATGACTGGGAGAAGGAGAGAATATAAAGGGGATTAAAAAAAGAAAGATTATGTGCTAGGTATATGTAACCATTCCCCAAGTTGACTATGAACCACAGAAACTTCAAATATGTAGTAACTAAATAAAAACCTTTACAAAAAGATAGCAGGAGCCATAGCAAATATATAATGGAAAACATTGTTTGATAAGTACAAAAGATTTTGTGTTTATAAGAAGAAATGGTTCTGTAGATTAGCAGCAATAACAGGTGAATTTAGTTAACACTACAAAGATGTACACTTATATTACATTAATCTAGACACAATGGAGTGCTATAAAAGTAAAATAGGCTTATTTTTAGCAAAGTGAATATAAGTTGAGACACTTCAAAGGAAATAAAGCAGACACAGAAGGTAAAATACAATAGAACACATTGTATCATATATGACAGGTCAAAATATAAATAATTTAAAGATTAAAAGAAAAGATAGATGATAAGAAAGCTGGAAGGAATGGTGCTGGAAAAACTAGCTTTCCACATAGGGAAGACTAAAACTGGATAGATGGTTATCACCATGCACTAAATTTAAGTAAAAAGGGATCAAAGATCTAAAAATTAAAACAAAACACTAAATATAGTGGAAGAGAAATAGGGAGACATCTTGAGACATAAGCCTAGGCAGAAGCTTCATGAACAAAATCCAGGTCACACGGGAAATACAGTAAATGGGATCTCACCTCATTATATCTTTACAGAACAAAAGAAATCACCATAAAAGTGAAAAGACAATCTACAATAGGAAAAAATTATAGCCAGCTGTCCCTCAAACAACGGACCTATATCAAGAGCATAGAACGAATTGTAAATGTCAGGCCTCCTACATTCAAAAACCCAATGGAAAAATGGGTATCTGTGAAGAATGCACACTTCTGAGATGAAGGAATACAAATGGTAAATAAACATATGAAAAAATGTTGAATATGATTGGTCATTCAAGAGATGCAAATTAAAATCACGGTGAGATTACATCTCACTCCAGAAATGAAGGTTATCACCGAGAAAATAACTAATAAGAACTGTTAGTGGGGCGGTAGGGAAAAGGAACTCTTCTCCAATTTGGTGAGAGTGTAGACCAATGCAAACACTCTGGAAATCAGTGTAGACATTCTTCAAAAAACTAGGATTGGAAGTCCAATTTGACTCAGCTATTACCCTCCTGAATATCTTCCCACAAGAATTAAAAACATTGAACAACTATATATATATATATATATATATATATATATATATTACTCAGCCACAAGGATAAATTTGGTACTTTTACAGGTAAATGGAGGCAACTTGAGACCACAGTTGTAAGTGAAATACACCTGATCCAGATCTATAAGCATAATAGAGTCTCAGTAGAGTGAGAATCAGAATGACTAAACAATATCCAAATAGTACAATACATACTGTGAATAGGGAAGAAACTCTTCAAAACTAAAGAAAAACTGTGATTGGAGAAAGGTGAAAGGAAAGGAGAAAAAAATATACACAAGCATAAGAGAATGAAGCTAGTTATACAGCCTGTTACTTTTCATTTATTGAGGGGAAAGTTCTGTGTAGAAATTTTCTGCCTGTATTTGCAGTGTTTCATGTCTGTATTTTGTACGTAGAACAACTAATGTAAATGTAACCATATGCAATATTTCATTATTGTTACTCTTACTAGCCCATTTTGAACCTGTGTTGTTGTTCATTAATTTTATTATTTAAAAAAAGAATCCCGGAGGAAGCCAGAAAATTACTCATAGGTCAGTGGCTGAATTAAGACCAGACATTGCTAGGGAAAGAGAGGAATGAAGTGCACTGCCCTGGTCAGGGATGTGGAACTAGACACTGAGTGATCTGTAAGATAGCGAGAGTCACAAAGGGATGCTGCAAGGAACTGTGACCCGTGGGGAAAAAAGGGAAGAGAAACGACACTGGAGTATTGTCAGAGGAGTTTCTCTCCCACCATTGTCCTAAACTCTAGTGAGGTCTGGGCCTATGTGCACTTGCTTCTGTCCATCCACGGTTGACATTGAATTCTATGTGAAGGGGTCTTTTCTGCCTATTTCATCACTGAATGCACAGGGTGAAAACAGACCCTTTGTGAAACTGAACATCTGGGACATGGAATATCCAAGAGTAGAAAAAACATTTCATGTCACTGCCGATGGAGGCTATTTGCTGCTGACCCATAGAAACCATGAGATAGCCGATGTATAACTGAAATTCAAACAAGGCATGGCAACCTGTGCTTGTAAACTCAGCATTCAGGAGGCTGAGTTAGGAGAATATCATGAGTTCAAGTTGAATCTGGCTACGTAAGTGAGTTCTCCTGCTAAATAAGTGAGTTCTCTGCTTGACCAATGGGCAGACTGTATTTGCTGTCAAGAAAACCCCTGAGTGGAACTGAGACTCAACTGCAAATGAGGAGCATGTGAAGCTGAGATAGGTGACCTGAGTGTATCAAATTCCAGATCTTGCAGTAGAATCACAGATGAGGAAACTGAGTTTGCTGAGGTTGCTATTTGTCAGAGGGAAGAACATTGGCAACACCACATTCTGAGAACACCTGAGGCTCCTGAAAACAGAGCCTTTCTATGATTGCTTTGTTAGGGGAATTTTTTGGTGTGAATATACGTGTGTGTGTGTGTGTGTGTGTGTGTGTGTGTGTGTGAGTGTGTGTGTGTGTGTATTTTGGTCATTTGATTTTTTTGGCTTCAGGCATTGTATATACGTGTTATGGCTATAGAACTGTGTGTACACTTTCTAAGGTTTTATGTAAGACACTCCAGGTAAGTAATTTGCATATGCCCCCTTCAAAGCTTGTTTCTGAATGTTATCTAAACTTACGTGAGCATTAGTGCAAGAGCTGGATACAATCTTCCATTTCATCTCTGACTTGCCATGTACAAATCTCAGTCTTCCCTTACCTGTGTTATTTTGCTCTCACATATTATCTCTTAGCTCTTCCATGCAAGTTTTTATTACTTGTCTTTCCTATCCCTTTCTATGTGTTCCTTCCATTTATACAGAAACAAGTAAGAAAATCTAAATGCCACAGCATGTAAACCTTTCACGTTAGCTTTGCCCTTCACCACGGGTGCATTTATAAGGTTTCTAAAATTAGTGTTTCTGTTACGGTACTGATTGGAATAAATCTCCTGTATCTCTCCCACTATCAATTTAAAACCTCTCACCCAAATCTTTTCTCACTTAGCCTCTCAAACACCAATAACTCTCCACACTTTCCATTACTTTTCATGTAAAAGAAAGCTATTATAAAAATTAAAATTTAATTTTTCTTCCTGTTGTATTTTAGCATGCATATGATCATGAACAATTGTATATGTATGCTAAGGATCAATCTTGTTTCTGTACATTGACCAAC
>PVJX010040730.1:0-15067 GCA_004027295.1 Dolichotis patagonum | reverse complement strand
ACTCCGGGAACTCGGCAGTGTGAAGCAGCCCAGAGGCTGCTCTGGGACCCAGGTTCAAGCCCTCAGCCGCTGTCCGCAGTGGGGTCCCTGCCAGCTCTTGCTCCAAGGCTGAACCTGTAGGTGCAGTGCCGGGGTCACTCACCGAGTGTTAACTGTGGAAGGCTGCTCTGGAAGCAGTGTCCCGTGTTTTCCTTGCTGGTTCCAAGTCAGGTGATTCTTTCCATTCGATGTAGTTCTCCAGTTCTCTGGGAGCAAAACCATAGTATCACTTTGCCTGTAATTGGCATTAAGCCAGCTTCTGTTGGAGGTGGGGGTGCGCGGTGACCACTGCTCTCCCCTATGTGTGAACTATTTTTCTGCATCATTTAATCCTATTCTCTTCTCCTCTGTCAGTTCACTCGTGGTTCCCAGCTTCCTAGGTAATGAGTTTGGTTCTTCTCCAAGCTATTGTTGTCCAGACTCTAGACACATTGTCCTGGAGAAGCTGAGTTGCTGACACTCACTGCTCCACCATTTTGGGAAGCCCTCAGATACTTTTTTTGTTTGTTTGTTTTGAGAGAGAGAGAGAGAGAGAGAGAGAGAGAGAGAGAGAGAGAGAGAGAGAGAGAGAGAGAGAGACTCACCATGTAGTCCAGGTTGAATTTGAACTCATTGTGTATCCTAGGCTGACCTAAAACTAGCCTCCATTTAATTCTTATTTTCACATTGATTTTTGTTTTCAGCATTTAATTCTTATTTTCAGCACTTAATTTTTTTTCTAATTTTTCTCTTGTGGATGCAAAATATTTCCAAATGTTTCTGAGGATATTCAGCAGTTCTTTTATGCTGCTTATTTGCTATTTCCTCTGAAATTTAGTGCTCTACTTACTCATTTTGTAATCCTCTTTGATTTTGTTGATTTTTCTTTAGACTCTAAGATACTTTTTGGTTTTCTGCTTATGTTTTGGGCATAGTTAAGAATATCTGCACCATCCCATGCAAATCCAGATGAATATAATAAACTCTAAATTCCCAGACCATTTTTATTTTTGTATTTGGCAGGAACTTCTATAAACTGCATTTTAAAATTTAAAAAAAATTTTACTTTAAAGATAGTAAAATACAACAAAACAAGACAGAACAAAGCCAATCAAGACAGTGCAGTGAAATTGGTACAGAACTTCAGAGCAGGATACTGGGATAACAGTAATAGGTACAATAGTATATCTCAGTATCTTTGCAATAGTTGTCCATTCAATCAAGCATAGCAAAATCAAACCCAAAACAGAACATTATAAAACCAATCAAAACAGAATATTGAATAGAGCATAACAATTAATCAGAACAAAGCCAAACAGTGAAAACAATATTGGGCTTCAAAGGCAAGATAGAAGGAAATCCCCCATATTTGCTGTATTGTATACTGGTATCCCTCCAAGAGATACTCAGACCACTGGCCTCAGGTCAGCATAATCAACCCAACATTACAAACAATTAGTTGCTTTATGTGCCTTACTTGCTATCAACTCTGGCTGTCCTTGAACCTATATGCAGTTGCTAATGGAGCTCATTATAGTTATACACAAGAAATCCATCACCCTTTTGTCTCTTATCTATAAAACCCATTAGATTTATGAGTTTGTGGTGTAGTTTTACATGCACTCTCTTTCTCTCCTAAATTCTTATCTTGAGACACTATTGTCTGTTCTTCCTTTCATTCTTACATATCTGACTTCTGCTTTTATGGAAATCATAACCAATCAAATAGTGTTGTAAATTAAAAGATAGATACATTCTATGAGAAAAAATAAACCAGAAAAAGAGGAAATGAAGTCCTGGAATAAGGGTTGTTATTTTAAGTGAAGGAGTAGAAAAATTTTCACTGAAAATACAATTCATATCAAAATTTAGAGTGGAAGAAAGAAATCATTCAGGTATTTTGGGGAAAAACAATGAAACAGGAAATGCAACAGCCCTGAGGCAGCAACAGCCAGGGGCCACGGTTAGTGTGCATGAAAAAGTGAAAAAGGGGAGGGGTAACATTACCCAGGTGGGGCTCTTTCCTCAAGGCCTGGAAGCCACTGCAAGGACCTCGACCTTTACTCTCGAGTTTGATGGGACGTCACTGGAGGGTTTTGATCAGAGAAGTTAAAGGATATGATTTATATATTTATTTTGCCAAATATGGATTTGCAACCTGGATATAATACATCATTTATAAAAATATAAACAGATAGTCTCCAACTTACAATGGCTTGACTTACAACCATTTGGCTTTATGATGATGGGAAAGCAATACACAGACAGTGGAAACTGTGTTCTGACTTCTGAATTTTGCCTGTTTCCTGAGCTAGTTATATGTCTCCCATACTGTTATAATGCTAGGTAGCAGCAGTGAGTTGTAGCTCCCTATCAGTCATCCTTATCATGAGCAAACCAGTAAGAGTGCACAGTTTTGCACCATGTCGCTAAGTTGTGCTGCTCAGTAGGTTAAGTTTTTCCCATGCATTTTGGATACAGGCTATTTTTAACTCACAGTGGGTTTATCAGGAAATAACCCTATCTGTCACGCTTTGGATAAGTGTCCTCTAAATGCCCACATATGAAAGCTTTAGCCCATGGTTCTACTGGAGGTGGGACCTAATGGAAATATTTTGTTTACTGTGATGTGGCTTTGAGGGGGATATTGGGACTCCACCCCTTCCTCTATTTCACGTCTCAACCATCAGATGAAAGGCTTTATTCTACCAGGGGTTTCCTGCTTTGGTTTGGTCTTGCCATGAGCCCAAAAGTAATGGGATCAACTAGTGATGGACTGAAGCCTCCAAAGCTGTGAGCTAAAATATGCCTTTGCTCTTATTAAGTCGATTATCCCAGGTACTTGTTACAGTAAAGGAAACATGACCAGTACTATCCTAAGCCAAACAGCATCTATGCATAACTGCACTGTATATAAATGTGTTATCATACAATGATGTTCATATCTGCATAGCTTAATGAGATTTTGTAGAGTAAAAATACTGCATGAATAGCTTAATGAGATTTTGTAGAGTAAAAATACTGCATGATCAGTATTCTCCTCTGGAAACAGTACCAGCTTCTTAAAGTCCCCTGTGTTTTCCTTAGTCTTTGCAATCACTAATCTTTCCCCTTCCACAAAGGCAGCTCTGCTCTGACGTCTAACATCAGAGGCAATGTGCCTTTTGCCAGTGGCTCTCATATTGCCTCGCACATAGTAGGTAGTAAATAATTTTTGAGCAGTTATCCATACAATAATGAGATGGGCTCCTTCATTTTCATCCAGAATGCCCGTGTTATTTATAAGCTTCCTAAATAAATAGCTTCCCAAACAAATGATGTTAGAAAGCCTCCTTTTAATTTTAAGGATCTTTGTTTACAGAATAATGAAATAGTCAAGATACAGCATAATCATTTACTTTTGCCACTGTAAGAAATTACTAAACTATGATGGCTTAAAAACACATTTATTTTCTTATAGTTTTGGAGTGAAGAAGTCTGAAAATGTTTCACTGGTCTTCTAGGGTCAAGATGTTGGCAGGGCTAGCTCTTTCTGGAAATTCTGCAGAAAGAATCTGTTTCCAAGCCCTCCTCAGTATCTGGGGGTCACTTGTGTTCCTTGTTTGGTGGTCTTTCCATCACTTTAGGCTCTGCTGCTGTCATCCCAGCCCCTTCTTCTCTTCAGTGGAAATAGTTTTCTCTTCCTTCGTCTCATAAGGGTCCTTGTGATTATATCACTGGGCCTTCCGGGATAACCTAAGATACACAATCCATCTGGAGAACCCCTGTCCTCCCACTGCAGAAGTAGATGAGGGTGCAGACATTTTGAAGGGGGCACTTTACATCCTAACATTCCTGGCTAATACTAATTCAAACAAGAGAATCAAGATGAAAGAAAACAAGTTTGCTTGGCCTTGTGTGACGTGTGATGGCCCGGACACAAAGACCTTAGAAGACCACAGATGGTATCAGTAGCTTATTAGATCCCATGATGGTGGCATCTTGAAAGGATGTGATATCACTGTCCAGTTTTCATCTTTTTCTGTTTGTAAGTGTAGATATTTGTATGCACATTTGCCAAGCCTCTCTTTATGCAGGAGTGTTTTCCTTCAAAAGTTCTGTGCACATTAATTAAAAAAAAATAAAATCTTCACTTAAACACTCTTATTCTAAAAATAATAGTAAAGTTTACCTCTCTTAAAAATTGAATTAACAGGATTACATAAGGAATGTTCATCTGTGTGCTCTGAGTCAAAGGTATGTTAGGAAACATCTATGTCTTTATTCAGATTAGAAACTAAACTTTCCTAAACAGGACACTCTATGGCACCCAGGCTTGTGGGAGACAGTATCCAGTGCTGTAGAACTTGTCAGATATCACGTGGATGTGATGCAGGAAGGTCTTATACAGTGTCATTCTTGATAATTGAACACGATCCATTCTGTCTAGAGCACAAACGCTTTAAAGGTGGTACATTCAGCCACTACTATCTGGAAGAGAAGGGGACTTGAGTAGCTGTCTCCTGAAACTGGAGGGGCCTTGAGAACTGAGGAGGGGAAAGGGCTGCTGCCCACTGGTGTGATTAATGGGGATGTGGCTGGAGGGCTGCAGATGAGGCCCTAAGCACATGCCCCCTCCACTGTCCTGACCCAGAGCAGATGTCGTACTCTCTCCACAGCTGGGGAGGAAGCCATCAAGGAATGCCACTAAGTCCTCTAATGTAACGTATTGCAAGTTTATATCATTTTTAAACCTGGGTTTTCTGTGCAATAATCTTTCAGAGTAATACTTATTTTTGTCCATGCAGGAAAGGTGACTGAAAAGAAATGTCTCTACAGCTCAAGCTTATTTCCTGCTGTGTTTCCTATGGATGAGTGAGCTGGGTAGTTCTCTCTCCCCATCTCCTCCTCAGCACAGTCAGAAAGCTTATTAACGTACATATATTCCTGGCTCTTTGGCTGTGTGAATGATTCAGGAACAAATTGAAATGTCAAGTTCTCCATGTCTTTCTGGTAATATTAAAATCTACCAGTGTCTATTAAATTTCCATCAAATAGTATTATTCAGAGACAAAAGATCAATTAATTTTGGTTCTTTTTCCTCCAGAAAAACACCGACCCCAGAAGATCCAGCTATGTTAACTCTTTAATCAGTGAAGTTAATGGAGCCCTGGGAAATGGGTGAAAAATGATGCGTTAAGTATAGAAACCTGAGCCAAACCTTCTTTATCAGTTCTATGAGAAAAGGAACTTTAGAGGGTTTGATTAATAATCACTCAAATATGCCATTTCATAAGGGAGAAGAAGTTATTTTCAGATTGGAGGTAACAGCTTTGGAAAAAATATATGCCTTTATTTTATATGACACAGGCTACCTTTATAGAAAAAGTAACCACCCCTTTTATAGCGGGACTAATATAAAAGAAAAAGACTTTTTCATCATTACTTCCAACTACTCCCTTGGCACTTTTATAAGGAGAGCTGGGCCATTATTGTTTCCATCTCAAGATAAACAGAAGGGGAAGTATCAATAAAAAAGTAATTATCATAATAATAATTATAATAGCCCAAACCCAAATAGTAACAATGGAAGTAATAATCATAAAAAGCATTATTACATCTTTCTTCTTTAGGTCTTTCACCTACTGAATCTTTTTAATGTGTAGGAGCTATGGGTTTTCAGCCACTCTGCCTTAAGCAGTAATTGCATTTGATTTGGTCTGCACAATTTTACCCATAATATTAGAAAGCAGAGTCATGCAGTGTGCTTATTATTGGTTATTATTAAAGATAGGGATCAGTACTTTATCATGGTGAGCCATCAGATGGTCACAAACAACTTTCTTTCACTCACTTTCAGACTGCTGTGATATTCAATCCAATTCTGATTGAAACCTAATGTCTAGCTATTTTTAACTTAGATAACCACTTATATTGTCTCTCCTTTGGTTTTGATTTTGGCTTCTTTTGTGTCTTATTCTGCTGGCTTTAGCCCCTGCATTCAGTAAATGTCATCATCAGAATAGACACCATATCACATCCAGAAAGAAATCTGTCTTTGCAACAGATATCAGCAATGTCCCCTTCTTTGGATTTCTGTTTGCAAGACTGGCTGTACCCTGGAGCCCAGGCTCTTAGACCCTTAGTGGCAGTTCTAGGGGAAGGTACTGGACAGCAGTGTCGACAACCACTGAACTTCTGTGGATTTTCATGTGGTTTCTGAGTGGAAAGCCCCAGGATTTCAGGATGGCAACATTCTGTGCCATGTGCAAGAAGCCAGACCCTAGGAGAGATGGAAGCTGATAAGAAAAACAGAGTCAAGGAGAGGCCAGGCAGCTTTTCTGAGGCTCAGATTTATTACACCTTTCCTATATGCCTGATACTCCCCAACCTACTTTCAACCAAGCCTTTTTTCTTTCCAAGTTAGCTGGATTTGGACTTTCATCCTTGGTAAGCCAATAAATGTTGAAGAGTTGGGTTTTAATGGAGTCATGGTTCTCACTGTTACAGAAGTGTGGCAGTGTGACATACTCAGTGGTCAAAAGGACTGGTGACATAGTGAGTAGGAACAAACGATTCAGAATGTTTTCCTACTCTAGCAGATTAAAGCATGGTCAAGTTTGCATGTGTAATTAAGTGGCTTTTGCTTTCTCATACATTCTGATGGAGCTGCATGGATTCTGCATCAGAAAGGGATGGTTTCTAGAAAGTGAGGTGGAAATTTGTTGCCAGAAGATTGCTGAATAGTTGCCAACTTTTCAGGGTCCAAGAATTTTCATTCCATTCCTCTATGCCTCCACCTGGTACCAACATCTATCTTAGAGCTGCATGGAATGTTTTTCAAACTCTGAGTTTACAAAGCCAATGTGTAGGTAGTAAAATATTTTGAGGGGAGTTGCTGTTTGAGTACAAATGTGGTTTTTCTTGACAATTGGCTATATCTAAATGAGTCAAGTAGACCAGAATGTGATCCAGGATTGTGTTTGCCACAGGACTGAAATCATCTTCAGGAAATGAATGGTCAGGCTGAGCCCTAAAACAAGGTGTGGTCTGAGGGAAGGGCTGAGCTCTGTACTCTGTTGTGTTCTGGTCCTCAGGGTTTCTCTTACTACCTAGTGATTCTACACATTAAAAAGAAACAATGATCCTCAGAGACCCCCAAGATTTAGAGTTGCTTTTATTCTTGAAACTCTGTAAGGCACTGTTACTGTTATGAAGGGCAGGGTTCTTTTATTTTTTTCTAAATACCTAAAGGGGAAGAAAGGCCTTTTTTTCCCCCTATGGGACATGACCTAGCTGTGGTATTTTTCTGATTCCATAGAGTTCATGGAGCTGAAGTTCTCTGGAGAAGCTTCATCTAAATGAAATATCTTGCAGACTCTGCCCTTTGCTGACTAGAACATCATGATGGTGGAGAGATGGAATATTAAGTTGTGAGCCAAGATTATCTTGAGTTACCTTAATCTTTTTAATAGCCATTTATTTTCAGCCTCTTATCTGTCCTCTGTGTTTGACCTATTATCCTTGTAGCTATTAGGCAAAACTCTCAGAATGTATCACTAAACTTAGAAGACCTCTGGCCTCTACTAACCCTACAGCTAGAAAGGCAATAAGATAACATCTGAATCTCATGGAAAGTATTTCTCTTCCCTGCTGTAGCCTACCTGCCTCATTCCCCTACAAAGGTATTTGGTAACTGTATTGATTTATGATCTTTTTTCTATGGCTATAAAAGTTCATGGCAACTCCAATCGGTGTTTCTGGGCTATGGTCACATAGTTTGGGCTATGGAACATATTTGATGCAGAATAAATTTTCTTATGATTTTAAAACAGGTTGTTATTTTACACTGGCATGTGTGTGCTGCTGTGGCACGCAGAGTCCCTGTGTCTATGAACCCTGTGTCTCAGAGGATGACGAGACCCATTGCATGGCAGCAAATGCCAGATATCCTCTGGGGACCACAGGAAATGGCTGGGAAGAATCTTAAAAAGGGCTGGAGAACTTGCAAAGAGGGTGATTCAACAATGAGTTGGAGGAGAAAATGACCAGTACTTTATTGAATATTTTATTTATTCAAGTGATATACATGTTTAGTAACTTCTCATTCTTCAAAGTGCAGACTCAAAGATGAGGGGGTTGATGTTTTTTTCCTTACCCATGACCTCAAACACAGGTGGGCTAAATTTCCTTTGTGCTCATAGAGAGAAGGAAAAATGGAGAGGAAGAGCTGGTAAGTCAGAAGACAATTTTGGCTCAGGAAGCTGAAAGTTAGAAACCCTCCAGTTTAGTCAGTCTCTCCATACACGGCAAATTGAGTACCAGTTTACTCTATCTTTGAAATGCTGGTTAGTCATACAACCCACAGTGACCTTTACTAATATTTAAATTGGAGCAGACATTTGCCATTAAGTAATTACAAAGTAAACCCAAGGCTAAGATAGATTTGGATGGGTTAGCTGGGCTTCTAGACCTCCCAGCCTTGTTACCTGATCACCTTTTCAATATGATTTATATTTATACTCAGCGAAATTTGAGGGCACCATTTATACATTGTGGTAGGATTTTAATGTTGTCTATAGATCTGTGGAATAGCAACTTTTTATTCCCATTTTTACTTGTGTGAAATTCTAAGAGTAATTCATTTTCTCAAAATCATATAGCTAGCAAGTGTGAATTCTGGTCAAGCTCATAATGTGTTCTTTTTTTATTTTAAAGAGAATAAAACAAAAGAGGGCAGAACAGAGCAGATCAGAACAGGACAATATAGGCAACACAGTACTTTACATTAAGACAACTGGACATTAACAGTAGCTATCACAATATCTCTTTCTCTGCTATAGTTGAGCATAGTTTCAAATACAATAATATCAAACATAACAAAATAGTATAAAACCATTCAAAGAGTGAAAGAATTACAGGGCATTCTGAACCGAATAACAGAGAATGATCAATGGGCACTACAATATCTAATTTTCAATAAAAATTTTTGTTTATACTATCACACATATTCAAATCCCAATAAGACACAATGTGATAGATAGAACCAATGGTAGTAGAAGAATAGAAGCATGGTAGGACTTCTAAGAAGGATGATATTAAATCAGCAATAGCTGTCATAATGTCATAATGTGTTCTTAAAACTTTTTATTACTAATGTTCACATGTGAAAGTGTCTATATCTTAAATGTAGGGATTGATGAACTTTGCAAACTAACATCTCAGCCTGACCAGTACTCCAGTGAAGAAATGGATCACTGGGTGTCCCAAAAGCCTCTTATGCCCTTTTAGTGACTATCCCTGACAAGGGCAACCTTATCTTTACTTTTAACCACTTGCCTAGAGTAGTTTTGCCTGATGTTTTAGGTAGCATGAGTGGAATTCTTTAGTTATTTTCTTTCATGTCTAGCTTCTTTGCTCAATGCTGTATTTGTGAGATTGATTCGTGCTGTTGTAACCACATCTGTGTTGCAGTCGGCACATTCCTATTGCTGTACAGGATTTAGTTGTTTGAATGTGCTCTATTTGTTTATTATACTATTGGTGAGTGTTTAGATAGTTTTTAGGTTTGGGTATTGGTGAGAATTCTATGACTGCCATAGTACGTGTCTTAAGGTAAATACATGTATGTGTATATGTGGGTATTCATTACCTTAGAGTGGAATTGCTGTGTAGTAGAGTAGGCTTCAGTTTGTCTTTAGTAGATGCCATCAATCAGTTTTGCAAAATAGTTGAGCCAGTGTTTTCCCTCCAGCAGTGCTTCACTTTGTCAGCAATTGGTATCTTCTCTCTTTTCATTTTAGCCATTTTAATGGACATGGAGCAAAGGGTCCATATATATATGTATGTGTATATATATGCACATGTACATGTCTCTCTCTCTCTCTCTCTCTGTGTGTGTGTGTGTGTGTGTGTGTGTGTGTGTGCTATTTCTGGACTTCCTGGTGGGTTTTTTTGTTGTTGCTTTGTTTTGGTCACACAGTTTGCTTGTCTACAGGCTGTTGTCTTTAGCACTGTGCTGCTTATGTGAATCAGTTTGTACACCCAGATTTGTGTGATCTAGAGAACTATGGGATACATGTAATATTTCAAATATTGTCTTATTAGTTCATTCACACATAACAAAGTAAAAACAATGTACAATGTGCCGTATTATTTTAAATTTAATTTTTATTAAATAATTAAATATACTGAATCTTTTTAGGAAAAATATCTGTGTTCTAATTTTTCTTTTCCAAGAGTTTGTCAATCATTTATCATTTACTGTCTTTCTTTCCAAATTTCACTCATTCTTGTGTAGCAGTGAACACTAAATTTATTTGTTGAAAATTCACAATTTAATCATTAAAGATTATCAACATTTACAGTTCCATTGGACTAGATCTATGCTGCACCAAGATACTGAAAATCTGCTTCAGTGAATTTTTTGAAAAACACTTCATGTAGATCCCCCAGGCATAAAAGAATTTCTTACCTTATTTTCTGTGATGCATCATATGTATAATTTTTGCTCCTGGAAGAAGTAGACAGTTTCCAGTTTGATGGTTAGCTGTAAACATCTCCCATTTGCAGAAGTCATTGACTTCATGTTTAACCTTTGCATCACTGAAAATTCTCTTTTCATTCATTCCCATGCATAACAGTCTACAATTTCTGCAATAAACTATTTCAAATTTACTTTTGTGTTGTTACCCTTGGAAGTACATCTGTGAAGTACAAAAAAGAAAAAAGAAACTGCTGCTCATTAGATATATTAAGATAAATAAAAATAAGAAGACAGTAAGATGTAAATAAAGCTAAAATGAATTTGTCTTCCTCTCACCTTCACTCTACTATGACTTTCAAAATTTTTTAATTTTTAAAGAGAGTAAATTAAACATAACAAAACAAAACAAAACAGATCAGAAGATAACACAGATTTCAAAGCAAGAAAACCGGAGATCTTCACTGTCTATCATATTGTCTCTTGTTTTCTTCCAAATAGTTGTTCATATCTTCACATACAATGCATTCATACAAAACAAAATAGCATAGAACTGATCAGAACAAGATGATGAAGGCATTTTAGGTCTTCAAGACCAGACAATAAGGAAGTCAACAATGGTTGCCATAATGTCTCTCATTCTCTTCAAAATAGCTGTCCATACCTTCATGTATGTTGAAATTAAACAACACAAAAGAGACTAAAATCACTGAACAAAGAATAATTTTAATACCATTGCTGGATTTTGCATCATGATGCTACAGAATCAGCACTAGGTACCTTAGGGTCTCTTTTTCTTCAAAGTAGCTGTTCATTTCATCATGCCTTATATTATCAATTCTCATAAACTTTTTAGAAGTTCTACACATGCGTGAGTCTCTACATGTATACCTATCCTTTCTGTATTAGAGGGAAAAACAAACAAACCAAGACAAAACAAAACAAATTCCTAGAAAAACATGAAATGAGAAATACATATAAACAGCAATAGCAAAGAGCCCAGAACACTGACAGTATAGGCCTTCATAACAAGGTGGCATGAGCATAACTAGGGTTGTTATTTTACATAATGATCTTCAAGAATTTCTCAGATCACTATACAATAATATACACAATTGTTCCAATCTTATGAATGTTAAATATTTTGTTCCAAGAACTTATAGAGTTTGTAGCACAATCATTTTAGCTATCCTAGTGTGTTTATATAATTTTAGGCATTTTTTCTTTTCCCTTCCTTTTTCTTTTTCCTCATTTTTGCTGAGATATTATTTTTTCCCCTTTAAGCAGAACTTAATGCTTGTTCTTTCATTGTAATTACTGAGTTTTTTGTATCTTATGTACTCTTACCATTGCTTACACTAGGGAGACTATATGGTATTTACACATGTGAGTTTGATTTATTTCACTTATAAGTATGGTCTCAAGTTGCATCCATTTACTTATATCTCAATGTGATCATTCTTTATAGGTGAGTAGTACTGCAAGTATAAAAATACCACATGTTTTTTCTCCATTCCTCAGTTGATGGGCATTTAGGTTGTTTGCAAGATCTGGCTATTACAAATTGTGCTACTATAAACATGGGTGCACATATATCACTGTGGTATGATGTTTTCAGTTCTTCTGGGAATATACCCAGAAATGAAATATCTGGGTCAAATGGGACTTCCAAATCCAGCTTTTTGACAAATGGCAAATAAATACAGACTGTCCTCCACAGTGGTTGCACCAGTCTACACTCCCACTAACAGTGCACAAGAGTTCTTTTTTCTATGTAGCGTCTCCAGCATTTGTTGTTGGTAGATTTCTTGATCCTGGCCATTCTTTATGGAGTGAGATGGAATCTGAGTGTTGTTTTAATTTGCATTTCTCTAATGACCAATGATGGTGAACATTTTTTCATGTATTTATTTGCCATTTGTATTTCTTCATCTGAGAACTGTGTATTCAATCTAGATGCTCATTTTTGGAATGGGTCTTTGAATTTTAGAGTTCTGATTTTTTAAAATTCTGTATATAGTCTAGACAGAAGTCCTTTGAGGGACAATCCATTAAGATTTTTTTCCCAGTTTGTGGGTTTTCTTTTGGCTATGCTGGAGATTTCTTTTGACATGCAAAAACTCTTTAATAGGACATGATCCCATTTATCAGTTCTGTGAAGTATTTTACATGCGGTTTGATTTTGTTCATGAATTCTCTACCTACCCCTATGTCTTCAAGCTTTCTACCTACTTTTTCTTCCAAGAAATTTAGTGTTCTGTTTTAATATTTAGATCTTTTATACATTTAGATTTTAGATTAGTACATGGTGATAGGCATGGGATTGTTTTAGTTTTTGGCATATGGAGAGCCAATTTTTCCAGCACCATTTATTGAAGAGACTATCTTTCTTCCAGTCAATGTGTTTGGCTCCTTTATCAAAGATCAGGTGGCTGAATGTGTTTGTAGTTCTAGTTTTATCTTCTAATCTATTCTATTCATCTTCATGTCTGTTTTTATTCCAGTACCATGCTGATTTTATTACAGTGTCTTTGTAGCATAACTTCAAGTCAGGAATTGTGATACCTCCTGCCTTGCCTTTGTTGCTTAAAATTGCCTTTGCTATTCTGGGTCATTTCTTGTTCCAAATGAATTTTAGGAGTGATTTCTCTAGGTCAGTGAGGTATGCTAGTGGTATTTTGATTGGGATTGCATTACATCTGTATAACAACTTTGGGAGAATGGCCATTTTCACAATGTTTGTTCTTCCTATCCATGAACAAGGGATGGCTTTCCATTTTCTGAGGTCCTCTTTGATTTCTTTTTCAGGGTACTATAATGTTCACTGAATAGATCTCTTGCTTCTTTTGTTAGATTAATTCCTAAGTATTTCATTTTTTTGGATGTTATTGTAAAGTGTGTGGCTTCTCTATTTCTCTCAGTGGTTTTGTTGTTAATGTATAGGAATGCTATTGATTTTTGAGTGGGTTTTGTATCCAGCTACATTAATGAATTTATTTATTATACCTAAGAGTCTTTCAATGGAGTTTTGGGGGTCTTCTATGTAGAGTATCACATCATCTGAAAATAATGACAATTTAACTTCTTCTTTTCCTATCCTAACTCCTTTTATTTCTCACTCTTGTCTTGCTCTGGATAGTATTTCCAGCCTATATTTAATAGGAGTGGTGATAAGGGACAATCTTGTCTTGTTCCTGATTTTAGGGTAAAGGCTTTCAGTTTTTAGCCACTTAATATGATGCTGGCTGTTGGTTTGTCATAGATGGCTTTCCTCATATTGAGGTAGAGACCACGTATTCTAATTTTCTGTAAGGTTCTTATCATGAATAAGTGTTGGACCTTATCAAAAGCTTTTTCTGCATCTATAGAAATGATTATGTGGTTCTTATTTTTGGCTCTATCGATATGGTGGATTATGTTTATTGATTTGCGTATGTTGAACCATCCCTGCATTCCTGGGATGCATCCCACTTGGTCATGGTGTATAATCTTCTTGATGATTTGCTGCATTCTGTTTGCCAAAATTTTATTGAGAATTTTTGCATCTATGTTCATTAGGGAGATTGGCCTGTAGTTCTCTTTTTTGGTTGAATCTTTCTCAGGTTTTGGTATTAGAGTAATGTTTGCTTCCAGGAATGAATTAGGGAGAATTGTTTCCATTTCAATTTCATTGAAGAGTTTGAGGCTTGTTGGCATTAAATCTTCTTTGAATTTCTTGTAGAATTATGCAGTGAATCCATCTGAACCTGGCTTTTCTTTGTTGGTAGGGAATTAATTACATTTTTAATTTCATTAATTTGAATGGGGTTGTTCATCAGTTTTATATCTTCTTTACCCATATTTGGTAATTCATGTTTCTAGGGATCTGTCCATTTCTTCTGTGTTATCCAGCCTATTAGAGAAGAGGTTTTCAAAATAGGTATTGATGATCTTCTGTATTTCCACAGGGTCTGTAGTGATTTCACCCTTTTCATTCCTAATTGCATGAATTTGATTTTTTTTGTTACTTGTTAAAATAAAGTTGGCTAGAGGCCTGTCAATTTTATTTATTCTTTCAAAGAACCAACTTTTTGATTCATTGATTTTGCATATTATTTTCTTAATCTCTATTGCATTGCTTTCTTCTCTGACCTTTGCAATTTCCTCCCTTCTTTTGGCTTTGGGCTTGACTTGCTCTTCTTTTTCTACTGTTTGAGGTATAGCATCAAATTGTTTATTTGTGTTCATTTTGTTTTCCTGATGTGGGAGTTCACCACAATAAATATTCCTCTGAGGACTGCTTTCATTTTGTCCCACAGGTTCTGCTAAGATATATTTGTATTTTTGTTTGCCTGCAAATATTGTTTAATTTCTTTAATTTCCTCTGTGACCCACTGATTGTTCAGGAGTGTATTATTCAATTTCCATGTGTTCATGTGGTTTGTGCAGTTTTTTGTCATTAATTTCTAGTTTCATGGTGCTATGATCTGATAACATGCATGGAATAATTTCAATTCTTTTCATTTACTTAGGCAGGGTCTGTTGGCTAGTATATGGTCTATTTTAGAGAATGTTCCATGTGCTTCTGAGAAGAATGTATATATATAT
>PVJX010040729.1:0-15040 GCA_004027295.1 Dolichotis patagonum | reverse complement strand
GGGCAGAGAGGTAAGCCATATAAAATGTAGGACATACTGTGTGCTCCTTATTGGAAGGATATTCTTTTTTTAAGCTTTTATTTTTTAATTTTTTCAAGAGTAATATAATATTTATTTTTTAATCAGATTTTATTGGTACATTTTAGATTTGCATAATGATCACATTCATCACAGAGAACTTGTACCTGTATGGGGAGGGTATTCTCTGTTTTGATGTTTCAAAAATTATGGGCTCACTTAAAATGTTTCTCTTTATTTAAATTCAGTTTATAGCACATTATTAGTAACATGTCCTTAGGGATATCAGTTTGGCCTGATTTGTATAAAATCATTATTTTCATCATTTTGTTTGACTCTAAATTCTCTCACATAGTTATTTTTATTTATGTTAGTCACTTAGAACAAGAATTACCATAAAAGTATTGTCAATTTTCATGGACCTTTTTTTGAAAAATGCATTTTATTGTTTTTATCTCTTAAACTAAAAATTACCAAATTAAAGTTTTTTTTTAAGCTAGGGGTATAGCTCTATGGTAGAGCACTTGCCTGGAGTCTTGCCACTGAACTATACCCCTCCCTGCCCTAAAAAGTATTTTGTTTCAAATGGAAAATGCTTTTGGAATGGAATCTTCCAGAAAGAGTTGATTGAAGATCAAAGAACCAGTGTGACATTTGAGGGGATAATAGTTATGTCTCTTCCTGTAAATAGCAGAATATCTAAATTTAAAGGGCATTTACTTTTAAAATGTCCCCAGTTATATTTATTTTCCACAGTTAGAGATTTTAAAATGATCTTGTGTAAAACCTTTGTACATATTATGTGACAGCTAAATTACATTATAGCTAAAATGCAATAAAGTATTAGATTTGTTTATGCAATTTTCCACACAATTAATTTGAGTAGATTATCATAGAAGCCTTATCTGACCTCGATATTAAAAAAGAACTCAATTGAGAATTTGTTTTTCAGTTTTTATTTTTGATTAGTACATATCTATAATACAAGGATCACATTCCTTGTGGGGAGTTGGTAACTGTGGATAATACATCTCAATTTCTTTTTTAATCCCCTTCTCATCTCTCCCCACTCCCTCCATCTCTCAGTCTCCTTCCCATTTACAAAAGATCTATCTTGGTATTTCTTATTATCTGTGTTTTATTTTGCTCTTTATTTGTATTTTGAGTTTCTCATATAAGAGAAACCATGACATATTTAAGACTGTGTGTATGGTTTATTTTACATAACATTATAGTCTGAAAGTCTGTCAATTTTCCTACAAATGACTCAAGTTTATCCTCTTTTATGGCAGAGAAATATTCAATTGTGTGTAAATACCACATTTGTTGTCCATTCATCTGTTGATAGATGTGTAGGTCACTTGCAAGATATAGCTATTGTGAATGTACTGCTGTGAACATGGGTATACATGGATCACTGTAATACGATGTCTTTAACTCTTTTAGGAATATGCCTAAAAGAATAGCTGGGTCAAATGGAATTTCTGGTTTTAGTTTTTTGAGGAATCTCCATACTGATTTGCATTGTAGTTTATATTTCTACCAACAATATAGACATGTTCATTTTACACCACAGCCTTGCAAGTATTTATTATTATTTGATTTTTCATGATAGTCAGTTTTTCTGGAGTACAATGAGATCTCAGTGTTAATTTGTATTTCTTTAATGGCTAGAGACATTGAATATTTTTTTCATGTATTTATTGGCCATTTGTGTTTATTCTTCTGAGAAAGGTCTATTCATTTCAATTACCTATTTTTTTATTTTATTTAGAGGGATGTCTGATTTTTCTGAGTTCTATGTATATTTTAGATATTAGTCCTCTGAGGAATAGCTGGCAAAAATTGTTTTCCCATTTTGTACGCTTTTTTCTTTACTCTTGGTTTTTCTATGCAGAAGCTTTTTAATTTGATATGATCCAATTTTTTGATTCTTGGTATTATGTTTTGTACAATTGAGGTTCTGTTAAAATAAAAGTCCTCCCAGGTCATGGATATAGCTCAGTGGCATAGCACCTGCCTGGCAAGCACAAGGTCCTGAGTTCTATTCCTGGTACCAAAAAAAATCTTTCTCTAGGCCTGTGTCTTCAAGAATTTTACCTGTTTTGTCTTCCAGAAGATTGTTTCTGTTTTAACATTTAGTTTGAACCATTTTGATTTTAGTTTAGTACATGGTAAGAGATCCGGGTCTAGGTTCAGTCTTCTGCATGGGGAAAGCCAATTTTTCCAGCACCGTTTGTTAAACAGGCTGTATTTCCTCAAGTGTATGTTTTTGGCCTCTTTGTCAAAGATCAGGTGCCTAGAGTTGTTTCTGCATCCTCTGTTCTGTTCCATTGATCCACATGTCTTTTTAAATACCATGCTGTTTTTTTTAATCACTGTAACTTTGTAGCATAAATTTAAGTTGGAAATTGCAATGCCTCCTTCTTTGATCTTTTTGTCCAGGGCTTCTTTTGCTATTCCGGGACACTTCTGATTCCCTATGAATTTTAGGAGTGTTTTCTGTAGTTCTGTGAGTAATGCTATTGGTATTTTGATTGAGGACTGCATTAAATCTGTATCAGTTTTGGAGTATAGCCATTTTTGACAGTACTGATTCTGCCTATCTAGGAACAGGGGATATCATTCGGTTTTCTGATGTCCTCTATCTCCTTTTTCAGTTTCACTGTAGTTTTGTAGTATTGTAGTTTTCATTTAGAGTTTTTTTATTTCCTAGGTTAGGTTAATTCCTAAGTATATAATTTTTCTTGATGCTGTTATGAATAGTATGATTTCCCTAATTTCTGAGTTTATTATTGGTGTACAGGAATGCTATTGATTTTTGTGTATCAACTTTGCATCCTGCTACACTGCTGAATTTGGCTATTAATTCTAGGAATCTTTTCATGGGTTTTAAAAATTCTTCCATGTTGAGGATCATGTCATCTGCAAATAATAATTTAACTTCTTCCTTTTCTATCCATATCCCCTTTATTTCTTTCTTTTGTCTAATTGCTCTGGCTAATGTTCTAAGAACTATATTGAACAGGAGCTATGATAGGGGATGTCCTTGTCTTTCCTTTTTTGGGTAAGCTTACAATTTGTAGAGGTTTCAGTTTCATAGTTGGCTGGCTCCAAGGCAGGGTGGCATAGCAATGGAGCATTGCAAAGGAGAAACAGTTCATTGCAGGCAGAAAGGCAGCAAGGAGTAAAGTAGCAAAGCTATGAGAGCAGCCCTCTTTCTTCCATTGCACTTTTTTTTTGAGACAAGATCTTATTATGTAGTTCAGGCTGGCCTTGAACTCACAGCAGCCCTCCTGCCTCAGCCTCCCAAGTACTATGATTACAAGCTTGCACCAACATGCCCCACTTCTAATGCTTATATTTTATCCAGGCTACACACCTTTAGGGTAGGTAGCACTACTCCTAGAGTGAGTGCTTTCCATTATGCATACCCAGAACTATGCTGAACCCATCAGGAGACTAATTTAGTAGTCACATACCCTTGATCCCAGCAGTACACACTTAGTCACAGTACCACACACTGTGGATCTAGCCACCTCTGAAAAGCCCCACCTATGACTGCATGAGACTTTGAGGGGACATCTAGACACAAGCTAGAACATCTTTGTCATGGGAATACCCTTTTTCTCCATCAATTTTGAATGATACTTTTTCCATATATATAAATAAGACCGTGTTGGAGATTGTTCCCTTGGTTTTGTTTTGTTTTTAGACAACGCCTTGTTATCTAATTCAGGCTGGCCTCAAGGTCACTATGTGTCTGAGACTGGCCTCAAACTCACTGTAATCCTCATGCCTCAGCCTAATGGGTACTGGAATTACAAGTGTGCGCCAGCACGCCCAACCTGAAAGTTGTTTTCTTTTAGAGTGTGAGACACTAAACTCCAGGCTCTCTGGGCATTTAAGGTTTGTGTGGAGAAGCCTGCTGTAATTCAGATTGGTTTACTTTTATTTTCTTTTTATCTCTTTTCTTATTGGTACATTTTAGATATACATGATGATAACACTTATCATAAGGAATTTGTACCTGTATATGACATATCTTGCTGCTTCTTTTTTTTCTATTCCCCTCCCCACCCTTCAACTCCTGTTCCTTTATTTACAAAAGCCTTGTTTCTATTTATTCCTCCTTTTTTTTGTCTTTTTGAGACAGAGTCGTGCTATGCAGTTCAGGCTGGCCTTGAACTCACTTTGTTGTCCAGGCTGGTCTCAAACTTGCAACAATCCTCCTGCCTCGACCTCCTGAGTGCTTCGATTACAGACCTGCACCACCCCACCCAGCTCCGCCTATTGTTTTTCCTTCTCCATTCTTTCCTTTCTCCTTCTCTCTTCCCTTGTTCCCTTTCTCATTTGAACATTATTTCTCCATTTCCCAGTATCTATTATGCATCTTGGTCCTTATTTACACTTTTGGTTTCTTACACCAGAGGAGCAATGTGATACTTTAAACATGTGTTTCTGATTTATTTCACTGAAGAGTATGGTCACAAGGTGCACCTATTTAGCTAGAAATATCTCAAGCTTATCTTTCTTTATGGCAGAGTAGTACCCCATTGTATTAAAAACCCACATCTTTCTCCATTCATTGGTTGATGGGCGTTTGGGCTATTTCTAAGATTTAGCTATTACAAACTGTTCCACTATAAATAAGGATGTGCATGTATTTCTCTGGTATGATGCTGTTAATTCTTTGAGGAAGATACCAAGAAGGGAATAGCTGGATCAAATGGAACCAACTAGTTTTAGTTTTTTGAGGAACCTCTACACTGATTTCCACAATGGTTGCACCAGTCTACATTCCCACCAGCAGTGGAGAAAGCTTCCTTTTTCCTCATAGCCCCGCCAGCATTTGTTATTGGTTGATTTTTTGTTCATAGCCATTCTTTCTGTTGTGAGATGGAATCTCAGTATTGTTTTAATTTGCATCTCTTGAATGACTAGGGATGTTGAAAATTTTTTCATATATTTATTTGCTATGTCTACTTCTTCATCTGAGAAGTGTCTGTTCCTTTTCAGATGTCCATTTTGGGATTGAGTCTTTAAATTTGTGGCATCTTATTTTTTTGAGTTCTTTATATATTCTAGATATTAGTCCTTTGTCTGAGGAACATCTAGCAGGCATTTCCCCCCACATTGTGTTGTTTCTTCACTCCTTTGATGGTTTCTCTTGCTATGCAAAAGCTTTATGAGATCCCAGTGGTTAATTCTTTGTGATAGTTCCTGTGCAATTGAGGTTCTGTTCATAAAGTCTTTGCCTACACCAGTGTCTTCAGTAGTTCTCCCTATTCTCTCTTCCAACAGATTTACTGTTTCTGTTTTAATATTTAGATCTTTGATCCATTTTGATTTTGGTTCAGTGCATGGTGAGAGATACGGTTGTAATTTTAATCTTCAGCATGTGGAAAGCCAGTTTCTCCAGCACCATTTATTAAAGAGGCTATCTTTCTTCCTGTGAGTGTGTTTGGCACCTTTGTCAAAGATAAGGTAAATAAGGACCAGAATGTATAATAGATATTGGGAAATGGGGAGAAATAATGTTCAAATAAGAAGGGGGACAAGGGAGGGGAGAGTGAGAAAGGAAAGAAGGAAGAAGAAAAACACAATAGAAGGAAAAATAGAGACAAAGCTTTTGTAAGTAAAGAAAAGAACAGGGGTCAAAAGGAGGGGAGGGCAATGGGAAAAATGCAGCACTATCATATACAGGTATAAATTCCTTAGGATGAATGTTATCATTATGTATATCTAAAATGTCCCAATAAGAAAAGAGATAAAAAGAAAATAAAAGTAAACTAGTTTGAATTACAGCAGACTTCTCCACACAAACGTTAAATGCCCAGAGAACTTGGAGTTCAGTGTTTCAAGCTCTAAAAGAAAACAACTTCCAAAGCAGAATCCATAGTTTTAGAATCCAGCAAATCATGGTTCTCTCCACCTAGCTTTATGTTTGTGACTTGTAGGTTTGTGAGGTGCCTACTTCTTCTAGAGTCCCCTCTGTCCTGTTACCATAGGCTGTGACAGCTGTCCAAACCAAGTCGTGTCTTTGCTCATGCTGCTAAATGAGGAAGGCAATCAGACCTCTGATCTGTGCTGGATAAAGGCAGCAGGGGAAAGGTTCAAGTAGCCTGCTGTACTTAATGTCAGCATTGTCAGACCCAGCCATTTCTGAGCATAGCACAAGCCAGTGCAGGCTTCTCATGTGGGGGGCGGGACTGGTGTCCTTCCCAGCCTAAGCCTCTCAGGGGGTCTGTGTCTAGAGCACTCACTGTATGCAGCTGTCTGTTTTTACCTTCTTGTCCCATCACTGTGGAAGGGTTATACTGGGTTACCTGAAGTGAAGCTTTGTAGGTTTTTTTTTCTTGTATTTTTTCTTAATCTCAGATAAATCAACTTGTCTTCTTTTTTCTTTCTTTCTTTTTTTTTGTGACAGGGTCTCACTATGCAGTTCAGGCTGGCCTTGAGCTCACTATGTAGCCCACGCTGGCCTTGAACTAACAGTGATCCTCAGCCTTCCAAGTGCTAGGATTATGGGCATGTGCCACTACGCCCGGCTAATTCCCTTTCTTGAAATGGTGTCTGATTAAACACTCTGGCACTATGGTGGGCACGGTATTGAATTCCCTCTTCAGCTGTTACTTGCCATGAGGTAGGAGTCACACATTATTTTTGCAATTCAGCACAGCCATGGACTTGCCCTGGGGCCATCACCACCAGCCTGGTCTGCCATTATTCCCTAGGGCTCCTAGCCCTAGGGAGTTACCTTCTGTCTGCAGAAACAGGTTCCCCTCCTGGGAAGCCAGGTTGAGCATCTAGACTGCTTTGTTCTTTTCTCTGTTGTGCTGCATTTCTCCGACTCACCTCTGTAGCTTTTAATTTTCCTGTCAGATCCTTCCCAGTTCCCAAAGTTCTACTTTTTTTCTCTTCACCAAAGTTGTTATTTTCCAGGTATCTGGATTCTGGGGCTTGGGGAGGCTGAAGTTTGCTGCTGATAGCTGTGCTGGCGTTTTTTTTCAGAATGTTTTGGACATTACTGATTTAGTCCAGGCTGGTCTCGAACGCAGGGTGATCCTCTTGCCTCAGTTTCCTGAGTGCTGGGATTCCAGGCATGTGCCATGATATCCAGCTTTGTCTCCCATATTTGCTCTCTGTAGAGATCATGTCTACTAATAGGTGCAGCTGAAAAGATTGTGGTGTGTTGAAACCATTCTCATGTTCTAAGCCATTTTGTTTTTCTTTTTGGTTTTTGGAGACAAGGTCTTGTTATGCAGTTCTGGGTTGCCCGAACTCATTATGTAGCCCAGGCTGGCCTTGAACACTGAGATCCTCCTGTCTCAGCCTCTTGAATGCTGGGATCACAGGTTTGTGCCACCACACCCAGCATACATTGTTTGCTGCCCTTTACAGAGACTGTTCATAGTGACACTTTTTTTTTCTCCTCAGTGGTGGGGATCGAACCCAGGACCTTGTGCTTGACAGGCAAGTGCCTGACTGCTGAGCTACACTCCCAGGTTCCTGCTCTTTTATCATGAGTCTGTTTGGTAACTTTGCTTAAAAAACTCCATAAACTTTGTAATGTTTGATTCTGTGTCCTCTGTGATTTTTCTCCCAGTTTTTTAGGTATTGTGCATTATTATTTTTTGTGTGTGTTAACCTGTCTTTGAATGTACTTTTCACGAGTGGTATAATTGCTTTCCATCTTTTCAGATTATGGAGGCAGGAACCACATCTTACTGCTTTGAAATCGATTTTCATTGTCTGATTAAAGAGTTGCTTTGATGGTATGCTTTGTGTGGTTTAGGGGACCATTAAATGAGGTAGAGAAGCTCAGAGAAAATCAGGTTTTTAGAGAAAGGTAAGCTCAGACCCTATTGTGCACCTTTACGTACTTTGTTGTTGTTGTTTTTCTGGGGAATGAACCTATAGCCTCTGCGCTGAGCAATGTCCCCAACACTTTTTTCATATTTTGAGGCAGAGTCTTGCTGAACTGCCCAAGCTAGGCTTGAACTTACAATCTTCCTGCCTCAGCATCCCAAGGTGGTAGGAGCAGAGGTGGCACTACCATGGCTGTCTAACATGTATAATTTTAAATATATATAATTTAATATATTCCCAGTTGTGAGCTGTGTATATATTTTTGTTTGTTTGTTTTGCTTTTTTGTTTGTTTTTTGAGACAAAGTCTTGCTAGGTGGTTCAGGCTGGCCTTGAACTCATGGCCATCGTCCTGCCTCAGCCTCCTGAGTGCTGGTATTATAGCTATGAGCCAACACGTCTGGTGATACTATATATGTACATTCTATCAATCACCTCACCAAAGTCCTTTTCCAATATGTCCTATGTGAAGGAGCAGTTGAAAAACCTGCTGGAGACTCCATGGGACATGAGATGTAGACATCTTCTAAGACCTAGGGCAGGACCAGGGCTACAGTTTCAGACAGCACTCTGATTGGAGTGGGAAGAGGATAGGGTTCTGTCCACCTGGTGGGGGGATGAAGAGAAGGCCTGGAAGGAGATAAAAAGGTGCCTAGAGTAGAATTCCAGAAGCCAAGGTGAGTTTGAAAATGGTGGTTACTGAATGGTTGCTATCCCAGGGCCGTGGCAATTGGGAAGCCCCAGGTGGCATTGGGTAGAAGAGCTTTAGGTACATTTGAGTATTGAAAGGAGAAGAGGAGAAAGCCAACTAGTTTATCTTTTTGACTTTGTGTTGAAGTGTAGCATACACATGGGTGATGAGGGATTTTTTTCTTTGCAGTGCTGGGATTCAAATGCAGGGCCTTATATACTTTAGCAAGTGTACAGGCATTGGGCTACATCCCAACTCCATAAGGGAATTTCAACAAACTAAACATGCCAGTGTACTGAGAGCACTCTAAATGCCCTCCCAGCAAGCCCTCTCTTTACTCCTTGGCTTGCTAAAGGTGTCCATTGTTTCTAAACACAGTGTACTTCTAAAATGAATTTGTCTCTGGAGAGGGAGACGGATACAGTGGTAGAGAGGGAATTATGGGTAGAGGACATTAGTTGTGTTTTATTTTTTTTGGCTTCTGAGACAGGGTTTTGCTGTGTAATTCAGGCTAATTTTAAACTCACTATATAGCCCAGGCTAGCCTCAAACTCATGGCAGTCTTCCTGCCTCAGCTTCCAGAGTGCTGGGATTATAGGCATGCACCACCACACCTGGCTCAGGACAGATTTTCTTGAGTGTAAATAAATCTCAAATTTTTTTCTAGTGGGTGGCTAGTTACACTATTTTTTTTAATATTTTGGACAATTTTCATTTCTTTCTTTAAAATGTTCTTTAAAATAAATGTGTTTGAGTATTTATACTATACTAACTTAACTTGAATAACCATTGTCTATGCATCTGCTTGTGGCACAGTGCTTTTCTAAACTTGCCTTACTCTGGGGCCCTTCTTAGATTTCCTGAGTTAGACACTCAGAGGAAAGATGCTGGGATCTATGCTTCTAAAATGCTCACCAGCGACTGAGAAACCTCTGTGTGCAAAGACCTTTTCTCAAAAAGGAAACTGGTCCATATTTTATTTTTCATCTTATTTATTAGTCCATGTTTGCAGTGCATAATGCCTACATTCCTTGTGTGGAGTTGGTACATGTACACAACTCTTAATTCCTTTTTTTTGTCCCCTCCTTCCTTCCTCCATCTGTTAATTCCCTATTTATAGCAGCACAATTCACAACAGCTAAATCTTGGAAGAAGCCCATGTGTCCATCAACAGATGAATGGATAAAGAAATGTGGTATCTATATACAACGGAGTACTACTCTGTCATAAAGAAGGATAAACTTGAGTGGTTTGTGGGAAAATGGATGCACCTTGGGACCATAATGTTAAGTAAAGTGACTCAGACACATGAGTTAAATGTTGCTTAAACATCGCATGATGTCTTATAGGAAAAACCCAGAGTAAAAATAAAGAACAAGAGGAATGCTGGATAATAGGAAGTAGGGTAATAGATCATTGTCAAAAGGGAAGGGATGAAGAGATGGTCCATCCTTTAAATGAAAACTCTAGTAAGATAGGAGGTAAATAGTTGTGGGAGAATAAAGGACCACCCTTAAAATGGGAGAGAGTGTACACCGGATACTCTGTAGAATTGACAAAGAAAGCAGGGTTTCAAAGATTGGAGCCCCATCATTCATGAGAGTCTTGGAATAATTCTGGGAAAATCTTATTTAGCTTGAACTTTTTGCCTTTAAAGCAGGCTTTCTGGGACATGGTCAGATTATGATCCGTAAGCTACAGATTTTGGGCAGTGCTCTTTTACTTGCAAAGCAAAAATCATCTGGCCTTCTGTGTTCCCATTATGATCTGAGTGTTTCTGGCCTCCCCAGATTCATATCTCCACTAACTGTGTCCAGGAATTTCTCCTTGCAGCAGGACCACAAAGATAAGCTGTCTTCTCCTGAGCCTTTTTTAGAATACTAATGAACTGAAGCTTTGTGTGGAAACTCAGAAGCTGCTTGTAAATGGGTAGGGGCCATACCCACGTAGTGTGCCTGGCATAAAGTAGGTGTGCAGTAAGCACTTTTTTTCAAATGAAATTCTAAGCCAGGCGTGGTGGTGCACACCTGTAATCCCAGCACTCAGGAGGCTGAGGCAGGAGGATTGCCACAAATTCAAATCCAACCGGGGCTACATAATGACTTCAAGGCCAACCTGAACCACATGATGAGACCCTGCCAAAAAAAAGCCAAAAAACAAAAATAACTTTAGATGATCTGACACATCGGAGTCCTTCCTTTGAGAGCCCAGATGGCTCCATTCCAGGAGGGACACCTAGTAACTGAAGGCAGCTTTGCATCTTGTCCACAGCTGAGTACTCACTGCAGACTGAGCCTGACTTTGATCTAGCCAGCTGGACTCTTCCCCCTCAGAGGAGGAGGAGGGGATGGGGAACACACCAGGAGGACCCTGCTGGGGCTGTTGAGTGCATCAGCATTAGCCTCATCTCTGTGGCTCATCTATCAGGGCTCCTCCCACGGGTTCCATCTTTCGCACATGTTAAGTACCATCCAAGTCCTTCTGTGCTCAACGATATGGCTACTTCCTTCCTAAGAATGACCATTGGTCTGAAGTTCCCAATTGTATCTTTTTTTGGTTTTTATTTTTTTGAGACAAGGTCTTGCTATCTCTATATACTGTTGTGCAGGCTGGCCTCAAACTCACTATGTAGTCCAGAATGACCTCATACTGATGGTGATCCTCCTGCCTCAGCCTCCCATGTGCTGGCAATATAGGCACAAGCCACCACGCCACGCTGACATTTTTACTGCAGTGACTAGGAGGGGTGCTACTGGCATCCAGTGGGCAGAGGCCAGGGATGCTGCCAACTCCCCTTCAGTGCACAGGGCAAACCACCCCAAAGAATGATCCAGGTTGAATCATTCCTGATTCTAGGAATCAGGGTTGAGAATCCCTGTGGTGAGTCTCGAGTTCTCTGCACTGGGCTGTGCCCCGGGAAACACTTATCTGTGGTCTCCTGAGTCTCTTGGGTTCTGCTAAAGCCAAAAAGGCCACTTTAGAAAGCCAGCTTTCTTCCTGTTACCTGGTGGCCACAATTCTTGCTAAGATGGGAGTTGGAAGGTCCGTGGCAGGGGAACTGATAGTGTAATGATGTGCTTGAGAAAGTTACCCATGGGGAACCAAGATTCGAGAAACAAGTGAGATTTCAAAAGCTGCAGTGCTCAGTCAGCTCAGGCCATGAGCTGCTGGCTGGCCTGAATTCCTTTGTTCTCTTTCTTTATATACCCCGGGATAGCCCATGGATATCACCTTTTTGCAGCACTATCATTGCTTTGAAGCCATTACAAGACCTTCTTACCCATCTGGTTAAGAATGTGGGCACTGGGCAGTTTGGTCACCTTGAGATAAACCCATTTGTTCCTCTTTTTGTAGTTTTTATGGCCAATTAAGAGAGAGGAGGAGGGCTTTTGGGGATTTGGACAAAGTTCACTAGCTGTTTAAAGTCTAACTGCTAGCTGAGCATCTAAGCTAATAATCTATAGGCCATAAAATGAGTGAAGTTTTCAAGACTAGGGTTTGGATGGTTTCAAAGAGAAAAGGACAAAGAAAAGAAAGCAAGTAGTGGGGGTGACAAATGCCCTCACAATAGGAAAAGAGAAACAAGCAAACAATTTGACAGTAAAGTAGATAGGCTTCAAATGGTGTTGAAACCGGTGGCTAGGAGTCGTGGTATGTACCTGTAGTCGCAGTTACTTGGGAGATTAAGGCAGGAGGATCAAAAGTTTTGCAGTTAACTTGGGCAACTTAGCAGGAGCCTGTTTCAAAAAAAATAAAGGCAGAGGGTATAATTCAGTGGTACAGCACCCCTAGTACTACAAAAAAAAAGCCAACTAGAAAAACAAGTGGAAAATAACAGAAAATAGAATCTAGTAAAATGTTAAATTAAAAACTAAAGGAAATAAAAGAAGAGCCAGGCATGGTGGCACATACCTGTAATCCTAGCACTTGGGAGACTGAGGCAGGAGGATTGCAGGTTTGAGGCCAGCCTGAGTAATATAGTGAGTTTAAGGGCAGCCTGGATTACATAGCAAGATCTTGCCACCTCCCTCGAAAAAGTGAGTGAGAATATTTATTAAGAACATAAGCTGGGGGCCAGGGGTTTAGCTCAGTGGTGTAAGTGCCTGCTTGGCAAATTCGAGGTCGTAAGTTCGATCCCCAGCACACACAAAAAAAAGAACATAAGCTGGGTGTGTGGTGCATGCCAGTACTCAATCCTAGCACTTGAGAGGCTGAGGCAGGAGGATGTCAGAGAGTTCAAGGCCAACCTGGGCAAATCAAGGAGGGCCTGCCTAGCTTGCCCTAGCCCAGGGTTCCATCCCTGACATGGGGAGGGAGAGCAAGGAGGCAGGTGGAGGGCTGGGAGAACATAAAGGGGAAAACAGAGTAACAAGGTAGACCACGTAGAAAAGTCAACTGTGTGAACCACAGAGCAGATCAAGGATGGAGAGCAGCCATTGAGAATGAGAAATGTTAATCAGGGCGTATGCACAAGAAGGATGGAGACAGGGCTCTGTGAAGCCAAGCAGCCTAGAGGTCGGAGGTTCACGCACTGGACAAGAGCTGATGGGGGCAGGGCCCAGCTCGAGCAAATAGGAGAGGTATTGGTGACAAAGTCCCAGGACAAAGTCCTAGGGGTAGAGCCAGCCCAATTCAGTGGAATGGCCCAGTGCCAGCAGTGCAGGCACAGGTGCAGACACTGAGGGAACAGAGCAATGATTACATGCCTCCAGATGCCAGTGCCCTTAAGTGTCCTCAGCCTGGGGCTCAGGGAGGGGCCTCTCGGGAACTCAGCTCAGAAGGCCTGGCTTCTTTGCAAGAGCTGGGAAAGGTTTGGTGTGTGTGTATGTGGCAGAGGGCTATGAATTGATTAAACTAAATTTATTTTATTTTTGAGACAGGGCCTTGCTATGTAGTTCAGGCTGAATTTGAACTCTTTATGTGGCCCAGGCTGGCCTTGAACTCTGAGTCCCTCCTGCTTCAGCCTCCCCACTGCTGGGATTACAGGTGTATGCCACCATGCCTGGCTTAGGTATGCCTTTAAAGACATATTTTTTATATATATCCAGCAATGTATGTTTTGTATTGTAGACCAGCCTCATCTTTCACATTACAAGCACTGCAGGTTTCAGTAATGTGATTTCTGTGAGGCTAAATCATTCCTGACCAGATAGAAGAAGATCACCTTTTCCCCCTTCAGTCCATTTCCTGGGTCTTCTTGGAGCCAACAGTGAGCAGTTAGTAAGTATCTCTTGCATGCCAGCACAGCCCTAGCAGTAGGTACTCCAGGAAGACATAGCCTGGGCCCGAAAGGATCCCAGGAGAATTTGATTGCTGTAAATGAGTAATGAAGCAAAAACATGAATGCACCCTGCTGTTACACAGTTGTGCAAAAAGATAACGTGCACGTAGGGCACGGTAGAGGACTCAGCACATGTGGCCCCATGAAGCTGGGGAGCAGTATGAATGAATATGGGGAGCTGACATGTTTTGGGGCAAGAGCAGAGTGACAGGTGAGGTTAGAGAAGGCAATGCAAGATGACAGACCTTTGCTTGGCATAAGAGTGCTAGTTAGTAAACACCAGGAAAGCTTCAACGAGGCTAGGCTATGATTGGGGTGTAGTTTAGAAAGGTCACTCCGTCTCATGTGGTGGTTTGACTCCTCAGGGGACTAGGTGACTTGTTAGAGATCTCTAAAAGAATCCAGAAAAGAAACGAGGGCCCATGGAGAACTAGGTAAAATTGGGGTTGTTAAATAGGCAAAATTAGCAGGACACAGTGCCTGACGGGATGCAGCAGTGGTGACGATGGCCTCAGTTTCTTCTTTTATTGATAAATGGGCAAATAAAAATGATACATGTTTAATGTGTACAGAACATGTTTGGGCTGGGGACATGGCTCAGTGGTAGAGTATGTATCTAGCATACGGGACCCCAGATTTGATCCCCAGTGCTGCAAAAAATGTTTGAGAATACATGTACATTGTAGGGTAGCTAAATCACACTAATGTGTGCATCGCCACACATGTGCACCACTTTGTGAAACTAGAAATGTTAAACTCTTAGCAGCAGATAACAGAATGCTGGCTCTGAGGGGCAGGGGTGGACATTGAGGAGATGGTGGTCAAAGGAGAGAAATTTTCATTCAGCCAGGTGTGGTGGCCCACACCTATAATCGTAGCATTGGGAGGATCACCAACCTAGGTTACATTGTGAGACCATGGGCCAAAATACTTACCCCCCGCAAAAAGAAAAAAAAATTTCAGGAGAAATAAGTGCAAGAGATCAACTGTGCAACCTAGAGATTATAGTTAATAACAATATTGTATTGAAAGTTGCTGAGAGTAGATTTTAAATGACCTCAAGAGTTTCTGATGAGGTCATCACCATTCATGAGAGAGAAGTAGAGAAAGAGGGGCAGGTCTGAGGGAAAGCTGGTGAGTTGGGTTTGGACATGTCAAATGAGTTTTAAAAAAAATACAG
>PVJX010040728.1:0-15037 GCA_004027295.1 Dolichotis patagonum | reverse complement strand
CTTTAGTTTCCTGATAATCCCTTTGAATTTGCTTCATAAATTCTAGGTTTTTTCTGAATTCTTCATTAAATTTTTCTCTCCATTTGTGTTCCTCTATTCTTCTGTCTGTGTCTTCTTGAGAGGTGCCCAGCCCTTCTTTTATTAATCTACTTATCTCTTGTTTAATTTGAATTAATATTTCAGTTTTGGTCCCGCTTACCAGGTCTTGAATATATCTCTTTATGTCCGCTAACGCTGTGTTTGATGTTGCATTTTTGCTGCCCTCAGTCTCTTTTGTATTTACCTCTCCTGGATCAATGTTCTCAGGGTTGGGGGCTGGGAGTGTTTTCTTATTTCTCCCTTTTGTCATGTTTTTGGTTCCTTCCATACAAGTATATAGTGTAATACCCAGACCCTTTTCTTGTTGTTTAAGGGTCCTCTAGAGAGCGCAGGCTAGGAGCTTTAGTCCTCTTCAATAGGTTATCAGAGATTAGAGTTCACCCACGGGCAGTGTGTGCTAGCTCCTCCCTTCTGGGCCAGTCAACCTTTGCAGGCCTTCACTGCATCAGTGTGCACTGATCTCAGGGAAGTAACTGGGTTCCCGCCAGGGGCGTGGCCTAATCCAAGCAGATTCCACCAATCCGCTCAGCGAGGGGAGTAACCAGCTGAAGCCACTTCCTTATGGAGTTAGGGCTGTCCTGCCCAAATCCAACATGTCATCCAGTTGGTTTCCCCTTTCCCATGGGAGGGTCTTATACCCATCACTCACCGTGTCCCCGAGAACTGCTGGACTGCCTGACCTCCGACCTCAGCACGGCTGCGGTCGGAATTCACGGTGCCTCTGGGTGGGTCGTGTGCAGTGCCGGTCCCAGCAAGCTGCACGCAGGGCTGTTCAGCTCCACGCTCCGGCGGCTCAAGCCAGTCGCTTCGGCTCGGATCGCTTGTTCAGGTTGGGCAGAATTCAGGCGTCTCAAGGAGGGTGCCGTGCTCGCTGATCTTATCTTCACTAATAGTAGCTCCAGGACCTCTTATTCAAGCGGGTTTTTGCGCTTTAGTTTCTTTCTGGGTTGTGAGAGTCTATCTCTCTCTGTTTGGGTCTCTCCAGGGTGTTTTATTCTCACATTTGAGCTGTCTCTCTCAGAGAGGGTCTCTCTCCTGCTACCTACCAGTCCGCCATCTTGTCTCTTCACCAAACTTTATATTGTTAATGAGAAGTAGGAATAGGAAAAAAATCCATGTAGGTTCCAGGACAAGCTTTGTTTAAATGAGTAGCTAAATAGTATTTTAGAATTACCCTCTTTATAATATACATCAGCATTTAATAAGTTCTCAATAAATGTTTATTATTGACAAGTTCAGTTATACTAAAGGCAGTGAGATTTAAGTGGGAAACAAAGAGACCTGAAATATATTCACTATTATTTATCATTCATGGAGGTGCAGGTGCAATGTCAGATCTTTTTACTTAAATATTCTCCATGTAATCTTTGAAACATCTGTAAGTAAATACTATTATCTAATATATAGCTTCAGACATCATCTCTATTTTAAAATAAAGAAATTGGAGCACAGAGAAGTAATTTGCCACATACCATGTAGGTAGTAAGTAGTGATGTTTTTCCAGCCCTGGTGCACCACAAAAAACCATGTTCTGGACACAGCACCTGCCACTAAGTATGAGGTCATGAGCTGGATTCCCAGTAACTTCCCCCAAAAAACTCCCATGCTGTCAACATTGTGCTTATCTTTAGGTGACAAAGTTTGTCTGACTTTTGTTATCTTCTTTGTATTATTTTTTCTTATTCATGCTTGAACTTTTGTAATCTGTATCACTACAATCAGAAAAAGAAGCATCACATTTTGAAAATAGAGAATTTAAAAATTTAAAATTAATTCCTGTTTGAAACATAAAAAGCAAATCCAAAATTACATAGAACTGCTATTCCAACTATATACCTTACATGGCTTTTTTTTTTTTTTTTTGAGACAGAGTTTTGCTATGCAGTTCATGCTGGCCTTGAACGCAATTCATAGCCCAGACTAGCCTCGAACTTGCAGCAACCCTACTGTCTCAGCCTTACCAAGTGCTGGGATTACAAGCATGCACCACAATGCCCATTCTTACATACCTCTTTAAAAACAAACAAAAATTTCATTCCTTATTAATTAAGGATGAGTTTAACGTAAGTGCCTCGTGGTGAGAACATAGCAGTTCTCTGGAAAACAAAAGAAGCAAATCAACACAAGTATGTGCTAAACCAGTGGAGGCCAGACAAAACTGTTGGGGATGTTGGTGTCAGGTGACACCAAGAGTAGGAGCCATGGATCAAGATCCTTTAGCCTCCATATCTCAAAAAAACTCACGTTTGGCATGCGAAATACCAGTCTGACCTTCCTCTTTGCCTTCTTCGTCCCCACATAATGATTGGCAGCAGTAAATCTAACGGACTCATTGACACAAAGCTAGTAGACCATTCTTTCAATGCGTTGTTAAAGGCCTCCTGTATACCAGGCCCTATGTGACTAAAAAGAACACATGGTCTTCTTAGAGAGTTAACGGTCTCATTTTCAGGCTGGGTTAGTGTTCCTGTGGCCCCAGTGATCCTCTCGTAGCGAATGCAGAGAAAACAGGGTTTCCTAACTTTGGACTTGAGTATCTAGGGCTAGACATCATGTCCTTTCAGTATAGGCAAGATATATGAGAAATGAACTTGGAGTGCTGTCTTTGTTACAGCTTTTTAACAACACAGAACGAGCCTGTGTTTCTTCTTTGTTAAAAAGTTGTTTTATGAGTACACATGTATCTTGTATAGACTGTCTTGTGGAATGCACGGCTGCCAAGGCCAGGGCACATCAACCTCCTGACAGCTGGGGAGGCAGGAGCCCAAGAGACAGTGCGATAAGCCTCCAGGTGCTTGTTCTAAAGCACCTTATCAGTTCTACAGAAATCAGAGTAAAATCCCTGAGTTACCACATCTAAGTGGGCAAGCCAAAAGGACACTCAGATACTGGCTCCTTTGTGTCACACCTATACGCCCAACCTGTGTATTTCTCAGCTCAATCACCAGAAGTTCACATTCCTACTTGCCACCTCAGATACATAGAAAAAAAATAGGAGGGCCCCATCTCCGTCTTTGTGTTCTTTGTGTATTTTTTTTCTTTCTTCCTTTATTTGAAGTTTTGGAGGGTGCTTTGGAGTAGTAACAGTATATATCATTTCTGAAATGTTAAGGGGTTGATGTTCTGGGCTAGAAAGAATCACATGATAGTCCTCTCAAAGACCATTGCTTTTTGGTCCCAAGATGCCAGCTTCCTATAGAAATACCACGGAGGCTTCACTTGAGTATCCAGTAAAGAAGGCCAAAGGCTTCACACTGCCTTGTTGGTGAGGGTTGCTCCCTTGTCTCACTTGACATCACTGCTTCTTTCCACATGACTATTCTGTTCTCTTCTTTAGCTTACCCACAGTTTCTTCTTCTTCCACCTCCATCGCCAACTTAACATTTTTTTAAACCATTCTATGTTTTATTTTCTTAAATGGCTGAATCTCACTTAATCAGCTTGTTTCAATTTAAGAAAAAAAAATCTCTGGCCGGGGATATAACTCAGTGGCAAAGTGCCTGCCTGGCAAGCACCAGGTCCTGAGTTCGATTCCTACTACCAAAAAAACCCCCTCAGATTATCAAGATCTTGTTCCACAGCATGAGTAGCCATAGGACAAGTTCCTCTTGGAAAAGTAATCATTCGTACAATAGAATACAAGAGATATATGGTACTGGCTGGGGACAGGTAAGTCAACAGTTATGATCAGGAGTACCCAGTAGGCTGGGACATCCAATAGGCTGGGTCATCCAATCAGCTGTAGGATATATCTGTACTAAGATGAAAGTTTATATATCATATTTACAGGATACCCAGGGATAGAGCTAAAAGGAGAATCCTAGGAAACACCAGGAGTTAAAGAGACTGCAAAGGAGGAAATGTATAAAAAGAGAACTGACAGGAAGAGAGCCCTGGGAATACTCAATGAGGAAAAAAGGAAGTGAGTTTGAAAGAATTATCACTGTGTCAAATGCCTCCCCCAAAAGGCAGGTATGGATTGAAAGTAATGCACTGGATTTGACAATTAAGAGGCCTCTGATGGCATTATCCAGAGGAGTGAGAGGTACAATAGCCAGTTTGGTGATGAAGAAATGAGGAAGAGCAAGGAGAGGTGAAGACAGGGTGCAGACAACTCTGGCAAGTTGACCATGTGGACATGGAGAGTTGGATAGTATTAAGGATGGCCATGATATTCATAACATATGTGCCTAAGGAATAAAGGGAGGAGAAATAGGAGTGTTTGTCTTAGACACAGGCATGATTGGCATCCTGGGGCCACTTCCAACTAGAGGAACTGAAGGCTTGCACCTGCAGGAAGATGGTATGCAGCAGAGCCTCAGTTCCCATGGAATGAGACTTCTTCAAAGGTCTTTTCATGCGTGGGTTCCCAGCCCCCTGACTTGGCCACCAGTGGCTCAGGGCAGGACCTTAGCAAATATTTGTTGACTGATAACTGAATGGATGGATGGATGAAACTGAATTAAATATTGTTCTGCTCTATAATTCCTTTTGTTGAGCTACAGAATATTGTTTGTGGAAGGTGTTGTCTACTTTTCATTCCCTTGAATTGTTATATAGTCTGTTATCAGCATGAGCATTATTGATAAGCTAACTGGGGAAATCCAACTCCCTTCAAAGGCTCAGTGATCAGAAATGAGGGAGAGGGTGACCTTTTTGGAACAAAAGTTAGGACCAAGTCCAAGGCCTAACTTGGCTCAAGAACTGAAAGGCACGCTGCTCTCGGAGGCCCAGAAAGAGGCTTTGAACACTCCTGCATGTACTGCCTTCATACACAGAGCTTTAACAGGCACTCCTTATACTGACAGTTAATTGAAGGGCCTTATCTTTCAATATTTTCTTCCAAGATTCTACAGCGATATACAAACTCACATGGTAGACATCCCAAACTAATTCTCCTCATTTCCTCTTCCTCTTTCCTTAGGGGGATGTCTCCATCACATCTCAAACTTACTTGTATCTATCCTATTTCAGGCCCTGTATCATCAGCCTTTTTTGTTTGTTTAAATTGTGTTTCTGCTTAAGAAAGACATTCATGCTTATCTTCATTCTACTCTGGTTTCCTCTCTGTTCCAATCTACCTTGTCCTGCCCCAGTTTATCTCTAATACCAGTTCCAGAATGATATTTCTAAAACAAAGATTTATAGACTATCAAAGGGTGATGAGTCCTCAAACAACAAAATCCATCTTGCCTTGTCTCCTTTAAATCAGTCAGAGGGAGACTTTTGATCCCTGGCTAGGAAGGGTTATTGCCCCCATTCAGCACGAGACAGCCATAAGACAGGCCTCTGGCCCATTGGCATCCCTTAAGAATTAGTGTGGGGGGAGGGGTTGCTGAAATAGGATAGAGAATTAAAGATAGAAAAGAGAGAAAAATCATAATTTTAAAATTATACTTATAGCTTGGCGTGGTGGCGCATGCCTGTAATCCCAGCACTCAGGAGGCTGATGCAAGAGGATCATTGCAAATTCGAGGCCAACCTGGGCTACAAAGTAATCTCAAGGCCAGCCTGAACTGCAGAGCAAGACCCTGTGTCAAAAAGACAGAAAAAAAAAATATATATATATATATATATATACACACATACATACTTACACTTGTAAGAAAACTACAACTTTGGGACACAGTCAGCATTATCCATGGTTTTCCATAGTGGTATTCCCTCAATTTATGTGTCTTTTCTTCCAGGACCATCATACCCCAAACCCCTTAAAGATACTAGAAGTCCATATATTGACTTAGTTAATAAAATAAGGGGCAGGAAGCTGATCTTAAAATAAAAAAACTGATTGAGAAAGTTCAAAGAATGTGTCTAGACCATACATTTAGATCACCCATCTGAAAAAAAGAAAAATAAACAAACGAACAGTAAATAGCCTGGCCTCATGCCACAGACTTGTAAAAAGGGCCATTATCTTTCTTTGAGTGGGTTATCCTTTTTGTTTACAGTAAATCAAGCCCAAACTTTCTACAACTTACAAATTCTATAAATTTCCACTGCCAGAAACATAAAAATACCCAGCTCCAGACTATCATGCACTTTTTTCTTGAGGGTCCTCCTGTATGACTGTATACTTTCTAAATTCTGCCTAACAAACTTCTTTATGCCTCTCTCTCTCTCTCTCTCTCTCTCTCTCTCTCTCTCATACGCACGCGCGCGCACACACACACACACACACATACAGAGAGAAAAAAGGAGACACAGAAAGAAAGAGAGAGAGACAGAAAGACAGAGACAGACAGTCAGACAGAGACAGAGATCTGATAGTGTTATTCCCTGTTTAAAATCCTCTGTGGTTTCCTATGGATTTCAGATACAGTCTCAATTTCTTAGCAGAGGAGAAAAGAGCATTCAAGCCCTTTCGGATCAGGTTCTCGTTTCTCTGCTTTCTTCTTTGGCAATGTCAGACTGCTGTGATGTGAGCATCATCTAACAGCATGTGTTTTCACAACAACATGCTTTTGTTTCCTGCTTTCCTACAATTTATACCCTGCCCTCCACTCTACTTTATCCTTTGTGTCTGAAAACTACCAAGTCTCCTTCATGGGCTCCTCAGTGGCTCACAGCCCCCTGGGGATTATGCCCCTAGCCCAGAAGCTACTACTGCCCCTCCTTTCACACAGCTTCATTGTGATAGAAATTCATGGCCTCATGAGAAATTCAGTGACATCAGGCATTTAGGGACCTGGGTACTGTTTTAAGGGTATTAAGGCTATAGAGAGGGCAACTACAGAGTTCATCAGAGTCTGCATCTAGAATTTCTCACCCAAGTCCTCCCTCTCTCTAAAGTTTCCTTCAGTTGGCATCCCAGCTTTGTGTATCCTTATCTGCTCCCCTCCACCTGTTAGGAGTGTGTGTGTGTGTGTGTGTGTGTGTAGCGTCCTTGTTTCATGCAACCCAATCCACCATCTCTCTGCCCCAGTACCAGGTGGCCATTGGCTTGGTTATAGCCCCATCAGGATATTTTTGCAATATTTGTCTTAAAAATTTGAAGCAATTTCCACACCATACATCTCTCACTCCCTGAGTTTTCAAGAAATGCCTCTGGGCCAAGCCTGACAATGTCTGATTCATCTCTGGTCCACCTGGAACCTGGCACAGAGAGGAGTAGTAAAGCCACGCTCAGCACCATTGTCATGGCTGGTCCATAAGTGAGCCACCAGTGGCTAAATAAACCGAGTTAGGGAATGTGGGACGACAGGCTAGTGAGGTGTGGCCTTTATTCTGCAAAGGTTTGTCTTTTTACCTGCCACTACCACCTCTCATTGTTCTCAAAGCTGATTCACACCCAGAAAAATATCCTCAGCCTCCGTTCATAAGGTCTGCCTCTTAGAACCCCATTAAATCAGGAGCTATCCAGCTGCTGGGCACTTTCACAAGGTCTTTCCTCCTCTAGGAAGCTGACCTGCCTCTGTAGTAATCCCACAGATCACCTCTCTTAAGAGGTTTCAGCCTCCCCAGGTGTTCTTCCTGTCTGTAGGTCCACTTCCTCCTGCCTGTCCTCCCCACTAACAACAGAAAGATAATTCTAATGTCAAACTCACCTTGCACCCCATACAGATTCTTCCAGAGCTCCTAATGCTTTAATTGGGAGACATTAAAATTCTTAAGTCATTATAAAACTCTTAAGCCATTGAATTACAACAATACATCATGAAATTCTTAAATGATTATATTACAGCAATATATGCATACCAAACCATATAGCAGCACAATTCATAACAGCAAAATCCTGGACCATCCTGTATACTCAACAGTGAATGGCTGGATAAAGAAAATGTGGTATCTACATACAATAGAATACTACTCAGCTATAAAGAATGACATATTTGAGACATTTGTAGGAAAAGAGATACTACTGGAAAAATATAAGGTTGAGTGAAACAAACCAGACACATAAGCTTAAATATGGTATCTTTCATCTGAGTGAGATAAAGAAGTTAATAAAGGATAGGTAGAAAGAAACAAGGGGCTAGATCTCTGAGAGGTGAGGAGGAGGTGAAGGGGAGAGGAGAAGAATAAAGATGTGCCATGTACAGGAACCTAATAATCCTAATTAATGGAAACTCTATATGCCATAACATGAGCTAAGACAAATAATATCAACAAGTATGAAAAAGGAGATGGGGAACTAGAGAAGGAGGGGCGAGGGGGAGAAAAGGGGACAGAGATTAAGAGAAAACAGAAGCAAGCTGTAATATGTATGAATAACCACTTCCTAAGATGATTGTAAGATGCATGAATTGCAAACATGTACTAATAATATTTAAAAATTATTAAATATTCATCTATTTTAATTGTGCAGTTGAATCAGTTTCAATAAACTTATATAGTTGTATAACCATCATCAAAATCCAATTTTAGAATATTTCTATCCTCCCCACAAATTCCTCTATGGTCTCATTTCCTGCTTATGCAGTCAATTTTTGGTCTCCCTGACCCCCACCAACAACTGATTAGTTTTCTGTCACCATAATTTCATCTTTTCTAGAAATTTTCTACAAATGGAAGCAGACATGCTGTTTTTTGTGTGTGGTTTCTGTTATGGGTTGAATTGTGTTACCCCTCTACCAGATTCATAAGTTGAAGTCCTCATCTCCTATTCCTCAAAATGTAACTGCATTTAGAGATAGTCTTTAAAGGGGTACTTAAGTTAAAATGAAGTTATTAAAATGGAACTTAATCTAGTATAACCCGAGACCTTGTAAGAACAAGAGATTAGGACATTTCCACACCCAGAGGGAAGCCCATGTAAAGACAGAAAGTGGCCATCTAAGCCAAGAAGAGAGGCCTCAGAAGAAATCAACTCTACCAATACTTCAACTTCTAGCCTTCAGAATTAGGAAACTAAATTCTACTGGTTTTTTGTTTGGTTGGTTGGGTTTTGGGTTTTTTGAGATGAGGTTTCGCTATGCAGTTCAGACTGGCCTTGAACTCACTTTCTAGCCCAGGCTGACCTCAAATTCACAGCAATCCTCCTTCCTTAGGCCCCCTCCTCCCACTCCCAGTGCTGGGATTATAGGCACGCACCACCACACCCAGTCTACTCCTAATTTTTTTTTCTTTTTTTTTTGTACTGGGGATTGAACTCAAAGTGACCTCGTGCTTGCCAGGCAGGCACTTACACCACTGAGCTAAATCCCCAGCCCAACACTCAGTCTAAATTCCTATTGTTTAAAACAATCTATGGTACTTTGTTTATGACAACAAATTAACATAACTTCTCTCTTGTTAGCAGGAAACTAGCTTAGCTACAAAAGCAACTTACTACTTTTTATTGAATAGTATTCTGTTATGAATGTTGCATATTTTATTTATTTATTCACCAGATAATGGACATTCGGATTGTTTCCAATTTGGATGCTAATACTACTGCTACAAAATTTGCAGTCAAGTTTTTACGTAAACATCTTCTCATTTTTCTTGGGTGGATTCCAATGCTTTTAAAATAAAGCTTAAACTGCTTGCCTCTTTAACCTTACGTCTAAGTGCTCAGTGCTTCTTGCCTACAGGTAATTCTTGCTCCAGCAAGACAGGACTGCTGCTAAATCCTTGTAAATTCTGTGATTTTTATCACTTGCAAGTCTCTACATCCACTGAGCCCCCTTCCAGTAGCACCCTCCCCGGTTTCCTTGATAGGTGCCTTCTCTGCATTCCCAGCAGTTAGGTCTCCTCTTTGTCCCCATAACCCTTGGAGCTTCTCTCTGTCATGCTAGATTACAATGCCATTTTTAAAAACTAAGCTAGTTCCTTATGGAAAAGGATGATGTGTTATTTATTTTGTATTCTCAGTGTCCAAGACCTATGAAATAAATGATACTCAATAAATGTTTGATTAAAGGGGGGTATACATGGCTGGGAAGAGTGGTTCATACCTGTAATCCCAGCTATTTGGGGGACTGACACAGGAGAATTGAAAACTCAAGGCCAGCCTTGGCATGTCTTTGAGATTCTGTCTCAAAAGAGTGGAAACCAGTATAGAAGTTCCTTAAAAAACTAAAAACAGATCTTCCATGTGACCCAACTAGACCACTTCTTGGTATTTACCTGAAGGAATTAAAGTCAACATACTATGGAGATATCTACATACACATATTTATCCAGGAGCAATTCACAAAAGCCAATGTCTGGATTAAGCCTAGATGCCCATCAATGGATAAATGGGTAAGGAGAATGTATATGTGGACAACAGAGTATTTTAAAAGAATTTTATTACTACACGTTTCCAGTGCATAATGTTTACATTTCTTGTGTGGAGTTCATACATCTACATAACGCATCTTAATTCCTTTCATCGCTTTCCCTTCCCCTCTCTCCTCCCTCCCTGAATCTCTTGATCCCCTTTCCCTTCTAGAAAGATCTATCTCCCTACTTCTTATTATCATTCTTTTATTTTGTTCTTTAATTATAATTTGGATTTCTCATAGAAGACTATTCCATGCAATATTTAAGTCTGTGTGTCTCATTTATTTCACTTAATATTATGGTCTCAAGTTGTACAAATGATTCAAGTTTATCTTCTTTTATGGTAGAGTAGTGCTCCATTTCATGTAAATACCATATTTGCTTTATACATTCCTCTGTTGGTAGACATATAGGCTGCTTCCAAGATTTAGTTATGAATTGTGCATCTATTCCTGTAACATGTCTTTAACTCTTTTGGAAAGATATCTAGAAGGCAGATAGCTGGGTGGATTGGAGCATCTTTGGTTTTTTGAAGAATCTCCATACTAATTTCCATAGTGGTTGTACCAGTTTACATGCCCACGTGGCATCAATGTAAAAGGGTTCCTTTTTCTCCTCACCTCACCAGCATTTGTTATTATTTGATTTCTTGATGAAGGCCATTCTTTCTAGGGGTAAAATGCTATCTCAGTATTATTTTAATTTGCATTTCTCTAATGGCCAGTGATAACAAACATTTCTTTGTGTTTATTGCCCATTTGAACTTCTGTTTTTGAGAAGTGTCTGTTTATTTTGGTTTCCCATTTTTATTGGGTCTTTTGTTTGGGGATGTTTAAGTTTTTAGTGTTCTTTATATATTCTAGATATCATTCCTCTATCCAAGGAATAACTGACAAAATTTTTTGCCCATTCTGTAAGTTTTCTTTTCACTGTTAATTATTTCTTTTGCAGAAGTTTTTATACTTGATATGATCCCATTTGTTGATTTTGTTACTATTTCCTGTGCAACAGGGGTTCTGTTCATAAAATTCTTATCTATGCCTATGACTTTGAGAATTTTACCTATTTTATCTTCCAACAGATTAGGTGTTTCTGTTTTAACATTTAGATCTTTGATCCATTTTGATTTAAATTCACTACATGGGTCTAGATTCAATCTTCTGCATGTGGGATAGCCAGTTTTCCCAACAACATTTATTAAAGAAGCTATCTTTCTTCTAGCATATGTTTTTGGCCTCTTTGTCAAAGATCAAATAATTGAATAGTTGAATGTGCTTGAAGTTGTTTCTGCATCCTCTATTCTGTTCTGTTGATCCTCGTGTCTGTTTTTGTGCTAGTACCATGCAGTTTTTAAAATTAAAGTTTTATAATATAACTTCAGGTGTGGGACTGTGATGTCTCCTACTTTGCTTTTGTTATCCAAGATTGCTTTTGCTATCCTGGGTCTCTTCTGGTTCCATACAAATTTTAGGATTGTTTCCTCCAGTTCTTGAAGAATGTTGTGTACTCTATTGTACACAATAGCATATTATTCAGACATAACAAAGAATAAAATAATGTCATTTTCAGGAAAATGGGTAGAATTAGAGATCATTATGTTAAGCAAGACTCAGAAATTATGGCTTATTTTCCTTAATATGTAGAATAAAAAAAAGACTACATGAAAGTAAAAGGGAGAGTATTATTAGACAAGAGAAAGGGTATAGTGGAGGAAGGAAGAGTAAGGGAAAAAATTGATATGATAAAAATATGTTATATTTATGTGTGAAATGCCACAATGAAGCCCCAATATTTTATAAAAAAATATGGTTAGAAAAACAAGGCAAAGGAAAATCAGTTTGGTAAGGAACTCTGTGCAGAGACCTCTTTTCTAATTCTGGTTTTATTACCTTGGGGAAGCCACCTAATCTCTCTGGACTTCAGTTTCCTTATCCGTAAAATGGAGATAATTATCAGGCATTCTGAGTTTGAGGTGCTTTTGGAATATAGTGCTAATAATTAAACAACACTTCTGATCTGGATGGTGTTTCACAGAAGTTTACAAAGCTTATTCACATCTTTATTTCATTTGATACCCTGTGAGACAAACAGCTTATAGAACACCAGCTCTGAAAGACTGTTAGAATGGCCATTAATGATTCCTTTCCTCTACCTACATCTTTCAAAAATGCTCTTCCACAGACTGTGTTTTAGCTTTATTATTAGCTATAACTAGATCTTAAGTCTCCCTACCCACAAGATTAAACCTAGAACTTCTCTTACTGAGCTATATCCCCAACCATTTAAAACTAATTTTTAAAAAATTTTGATACAAGGATTCACTAAGTTTGCCAAGGCAGAGCTCAAATTCATGTTCCTTTTATACACAATGATGCCCAGCTCTGCCTTCTCTTGTTACACTTGGAATCCAGGAACTACCATGCAATTGATCCTAATCTATCCTGCTGGAGGACAAGGAGACATATGGAGGAGAATCAAGGTGTCCTAACCATTCAGCCACCCCCCAGCTCACAGGTGGATTGTAGAGCCACTGGGAGCCCAGCATAGATTACTAAGCTGGCCGAGACAGAATCGTGGACTCTACAGAGATACCATACAGTGGAATTTTGAACTCTGTAAAATGATTTTTCTTTTAAGCCACTGTGCTTTGGCATAAGTCATTTTATAGCAAAAGCTAACTGAGACAGAGATTCAGAGCAATAAAGCCTTGGAGCCAGACTTGGAGTCTGGGTTTCAATGATAGCCTTGCTACTTTCTAACTCTGTGGCCTGAGGCAAGCTACTCCATCTCTCTGAGCTTCAGAATCCTCACTTGAAAAATGGGGGTAATGGAATGCCTATGTCCTGGAGTTGCAAGGATTGAGTAAGATAACGGATGTCAGACATTAGCCCCTATGCAGCTTGGTTCTGTGTAAAGGGAGTTATTGCTACCACCACCCTAGTGCTTAGATTAGTACACTAAAGATGAAAAACCAACCTCTGAGGTGTTTAGTAACTTTCTCCAAGGTCTCAGAACCCTATAATGACTGCACATGGAACTCAGACCTCTTGATGGGTACCTATTGTATGATTCCTGATAGACTAGTGAGGGTGCCTGACATATAGTCTCCACTTGGTGACAAATCACTTTATGTCCTGATTTCAGGAAGAAGCCCATATAGGCTGGAGGGGTATTTTTCTTTATAACTTTTGTTTTACTTTTTTTCTTTTCCTTAGGCAGAATTAATGAAATTTAAGAAAGTATTACAAAATACAATTCATTGGTCAGCAATGTCATTCTCAACCCTGTGTTTTCTCAGTCTGATTTTACCGTCTGATATGCTTTTTTTTTGAGACAGGGTCTTGCTCTACAGTCCAGACTGGCTTTGAACTCACTATGTAGCCTAGACTGGCATCAAACTTGTAGCAATCTTGCCTGAGTGCTGTGGCTGCAGGTGTGTACCACAACACCTAGCAGTATTGTTTTCCAAATCTACTATTTTCTCTCAATTTTCCTTTTTTCTTTTAAAGAAAACAATTTATTATTTAAAATTAAAATTAGTCATCTGTTTTTTCTACATAATTTGTTAGTTTTAAACATCAAATAAAATATTACTTTTTCACCATTTGCTTCTGGTCATCTGTTTTATTGACCAATTTTTCATTTTTCTTTCTAAAACATTGCGTGCCACATAGGCAATGAAGTGTTTAAAACACCACAGCCAATGGACCTGAGCATTCATCTGCAGCTACCTATATGCTTGTTATATGCAATTGTGGCCATAGCAATTTTCTTCAGGCATCTTCTATGATAAGATTTTGAAAAACATTTGTTCAACAACCTTCATACATCTTCAAAACACACAGACTTTGTTGTACCTCAAAGACCCCGGAAAGGGGCTTGCAGCCTCTGCTGCCACGCTGTCCACATTCTCTCAATTTTCTTACCCATTTTCCTGGAGCTCTGCAATTACCTCCGACTTCTTTTTGCATCTCCTACTGCAGTGCCTTCTCCTGTTCTCTCACCTTTCTCCAGCCATACCTTCACTCTTGTGCTCCACACACCTGCAGCTTCCTAGAAGCTGGTTCCACTCGTAGGTTTACCTAGGTGCTGGCCAGATGGTTCCTGGGTGTTGGGGTATAAGCCCTTTATGTGTCTAACATCCCAACCCTGAAGTGAGGGTATTAGTGTAAATAACCCACAACAAAGCCTTCCAGAAGTGACCCTTTCTGAACCTCATAAAGGACAGGCAGGTGTGTACCATTGGTGAGCAGCAGATGGCAGAGTCACTTCTCCTTTGTCATCTACCATGAGGAGCTGCTACTGCTCTTCCTGGCATGAAGAATAAAAATGAAGATAGGACTGGTTTTGTTGTTTTGTTTCTTGCTTTTTCTCCCTAGTACTGGAATTGAACCCAGGCCTTTTGCTCTGAGCTATATCACTAGCCCTTTTTTTAATTTTGAGATGGGATCTTGCTAACTCACTTAGTTGCCCAGACTAGGCTTGACTTGCCATAACCCTGCCTCAGCCTTCTGTGTAGCTTGGATTATAAGCATGTACCATCATACCCAGCTATTTCAGACTTTTTCAAAAAGCAAACCTGTGGCTGAGGCTAGAGCTAGCATGTGCAATGCCTGGGTCCGATCCCTAGTGATGTATAAAATGAGCAAACAGACAAACAACTTAAATATCTGGCTGCCATCCTCTGTCAAGTTGTGCACTTTATGTGCTAAAGTCCTTATCACTCCCTATGTTCTCCCCAACACTTAGA
>PVJX010040727.1:0-14967 GCA_004027295.1 Dolichotis patagonum | reverse complement strand
TTGTGGTTGGGGGTTGCAGGGAGAACAATTACATAAAGGACACAGAATTTATAATACTATTTTATGATGGTCACCTAGAGTTAAATACAAGAAAGTGCAGGAAATCTGTCCACAACACAAAAGACCCAGAATATTTAGCCAAGGGCCTGGATCACACAGCAATGTCCTGAATGAGTCCAGCTGAAGACCCAGAGCCCATGACAATGCTTCCCACGAGTTCAACTGGAGGTCTAGAGCCCATGACAAGGACTCACGCTGGTCTGTTTTATGGATCTGTGCTGGGAAGGCCCAAAGGTCAGTGATGGAAGCTAGGAAGTCTATGCCAGCAGGCTGAAGGATCTGTGTTAGTAGGTTGAGGGTTCTATACTGGAGCCAAAAAACAATGCTCAAAATAAGGACCAGGGCTCCCCTGAAAAGTGCCACAGCCATCCTCAGCGACAGTGAGGTCCTGAGCTCCTCCAACGATGAGAACAGTTGAGTACATGCCAGGAAGCCAGTGTGACAAGCTTCTCCTGGAAATTAAACAGCACACATCATCCTCTCCAGAGCCAGGAAGCAATGCTCAATGTAAGCACCCTCAAAGTGAACTGCAGCCACTCTCAGAGACAAGGTCCCAAGCTCCTCCGATGATAATAGCCAATTTCATATTGGGGAAGCTAGCCATGATGAGCTCCTCAAAGAAAAACCAACTGCTCTAAACAGCAATGCTTAGGAGAGTACACAATGCCCCACTCTTCTTCTCCACATCTCTATTTATGCTGGCAACTTTCCTCAGGTGGGCCATCTATACTCAGCACCATACTGATTTAATTCAGCTGGTGTTAAGTTGATCACCATTTTTTAATCCATAACATCAACTAATCAAAATGATGCTGAGACTGGTTTTACAACTACTGTACATGAGCGGGCATGAAAATGCACGCCTGTAATTCCAGCACTCAGGACGCTGAGGCAGGAGGATTGCTGTGAGTTCAAGTCCAGCCTAGAATGTATAGTGAGACCTTGTCTCAAAAACAAAAAACTAATACAGTACATATTGTTGTTCATGTATAAAAATTTAAGAAAGCTTTTCATTGGTCATATGTTGTCAAACATTTAGATATAATTAACTAAAGCTAGAAAGATTTATAACAAAATGTCAGACTCCATCAATAAAGGGGCCTGAGAGCCGATGGGTTACAATTGCTATCCCTCCAAAACAGTTTCTAAAAGTTACCCGTCAGCTCTAATGCTCACGCTTTGATTATGCAGGCCTTTGTATACATACTTGGATTATACAAAATTTGATTAAAACTTGTTCTTGCCTAAAGAATGCCAAACCCTAAATAATCGTACAGATAATACCAACAACAAATATACTACATTCCTTTTAGATTTTTTACTAGGATCCATCAAATCTTGTCCAGAGAAAAGGTTATATGACACATATTGAGGCCTTCACTAACTATACTCAGTGGGCCTTAAATGACATAGCAGCTGGTCTCTGTCTCCTAAATGAAGTAAAATTAATAAGACAGGCCATCCTCCAAAATCAGATGGCATTAGACATTCTAACAGTAGCACAGGAGATACTTGTAAATTGTAAAAATTAAATGTTGTGTGTACATTCCTGATCCTACTACTAATATCTCAATAGCTGTTCAAGATATTAGATCACAAATCAATGATATGTCAGACTATAAAATTTCCTGGACCTTGTCCTTATCCTCCTTATGAGAAGCCATAATTAGCTCCTCTTGGTGGAAATCTTTGTTATCTGTACTCATAATTATCCTATTGATTCTATTATTTGGCCCATGCATACTTAATCATTTCTTTGGCTTTGTCTCCTCCACACTTAAAGCTGTACATCTACCCAAGATGAAAATGCCTGATGTCTATCAAGGGCTTTTAGATAGACCCTCTGTAGAGTATCTCCGACTGCCAATCAACAACTATGACCCACTTGAGCCTGAAGAAGCCAGATCAGTCATCACCAATTTTCCCTCACTGCAGTTTGGGGTACTTCTTGAGAGTTGGGAATGTTATAGGCAGTCAAGTTAGTTAGAAATATTATAGGCAGTCAGACAGGGCTAGGCCTTTGAAGGAGCCAGTATGTAAGACCAGACACCTTGCAATGGTAAAGGCAGATATCTAGGCAATGGGCCAGATCTCAAGACAAAAGGCAAAACAAATGCAACCACACCCTAAGTATAAACATCAGGGATTGATATTCTAAATAGGTATCAATCCCATGAGGAAGCCAGAAGGAGCCATTAACCCAATCCCTTACCAGCAAAGACCCTATTCTGTATTCATGTCTGCTTGCTATATGACTTGCTTCCCCTGTTTGCTCCCAATTTAATCGATTTTACCTGACTAATTACACTCTTAATCTTATTGGTTGATCATAGTTCTATCCCACCTCATGCACCTCTGCCTTGTGAGTTCCCATTTTTCCCCATTGTGGACCCGTCTCACCTCATGGTTTCACTCTATAAAAATCCTTGGAAAGGCAGGATCCTCAGCAACCCACTCGAGACCCCTACTGTCTCTCAGACAGAAACTTTCTTTTTCTCAATAAATATATTCTACTCTTAAAAAGAGGAAGCATATTCAAAGAGGTTAAATCAAGGGGAAGATCTTAAAGTGAATATTAGGAAGACCACATCAGATACTTTGAGTTAATAATCCTAGGCTAAAAAGATCAGTATTGAGAGTGGCATCAGTCCAAGGTTGAACAACTCTGGACAGTTACTGGGTACATGTCTTTGTAGAAGTGCTTTTTGTATAAGGTCATGGTGGCGGTTGTATAAGCTTAAGATTCTGGGAGAGATTTTTGTGACAGTTAATATCAGGCAGTCATGTGTTAAGAACACTTCATGATCTTCTTGGTTTATTTATTTATTGTGACTCCATTTTGACTCTGACAACTTTCACACTTCTCTTGAAAGTATAAAGCCATATTTCCATAGTCTTGAATAATTCCCATTTTGGCAAACTCTGGCAGAACTGATCAAAATGCCATTATTTTTACTGCACAGTGTGGCTGAGAGCAAGCTTACATTGGAGTGCACAGTGGCGGGGTGGGGAGGAAGGCTGCCATTTGGGGGCTGCTTACTGTAATTTCCTTATTGTTGTTATCTTGTCAAAGACCTCATCAGAGAAAAAAAGTCTTTTCAGCATTGTTTTAAAGCCACATGTTACTTTTGCAAGAGCCAGTTTACTTAAAAGTAGATAATAGAATCCCTAAATCTTCTTGATGGGTACATGTAAGTTACAATTGGTTAAACCGCCCCCACCCCTGCCCCACCAACACACACACAGTGCCCTCCTTCTATGTAATAGTCTAGGGTTCCTGAGTCCATAAGCACAAAGGGTGCTGCAGGACTTTCTCTTTCCACCTCTTCTAGAGGTCAAACATTGGGCTAAATGCATGGACTTTTGTCTCCTTTCCTTGGCTGCATGAGTCATCTTGTACTTCCTCTAGGATGCATGTCCCCTACTTGGGAGACCCCTTTTCCCTACTAAATGCAACACTCCTGTGCTTTCCCTAAAGGCCTTAGAGAAGCCCTTAAATATACCTTAAATCAAGAGGATCTGCCCATAGCCATAAAGTCCATGTAAGAAAGATTGCAACAAGAGTTCTCAGGAGACCACCTGTCCCTCTCTCCTGTAGGACTAGCTCTTCACCTGAGAGTGTGGAGTGCTGCCTGAGGGAAGCATGGCAGACACAGCTACTGGGCAGCTGCAGCAGGCCACACTAGGCCTTGACCCTGCACCCCATGCACCAGCCTGGTCCTCAACAGGCCTGGCACCTCAGACAAAAGCAGGGAAGTAGAGGGAGGGGCTGCTGTTTGACCAGCTTCTTGAAGCAGAAATCTCATTTCCTGTCATAATTCTGAAGCAGGTGCTTGTGTTTTTAAGTATATCTTCAGTTGCTATTCTGGTAGTGTGAGTCGCAAGTTTTTTCCAAGGATCGTCCTGCTATTTTTTCCTCTGGTGGAGGCACTGAGAGCAGCCAGTCCCACAGCCAGAATCAGCTGGGTAGGAGAGCCCCTCCCCCCCCATCCAGTCCTCAGCAGACACGTGGGGACACTCCGCAGACCAGAGCTGGGCAAGCCCCAGTGGAGCAGGGAGTAGTCCCTGAAGAAGTTACACAGCACTTTGTGTTTTGGTTCCAATCCTGCAATGAAGTGTGTTTCTGGGCCTACCCAGGAAAAGCAAAACAAAAACACTCCTTCTTGGGGGAGCTTGGTCCCTCAGGGCACTGGGAGTGGCTGGTAACAAACTCAAGGGAATCCAAGAGCTTCTCACATGAAAATCTACAACTCAAATCCAGGCATCTGAATCTGCAAGCACCCTGAGTACCAATAAATACAATTAAAAGGTCCAAGACCCCTCTGTGAGAATTTCCATTTTCATTTGAATGAAAACTTTTAAAATTGATGTAAACATATTTCACATCATATAAAGATCGTCTCATAACTGTTTCTAGAGATTTGAGAACCAAATAGCACAAATTTTACAAAACTAAATAGAGCTGGTTCATACCTGTAGTGTCAGCTACTCAGGAGGGCCATAGCAAGACCCCATCCTTGAAACAAATAGCACAGTAGGGAGAGAGGAAGCAGGGAAAGAAGGAAGAAAGGGACTCCACTCATACAAGCCACACTGGTGTTCTGTCCAAGTGAAATGTGCCCATGTCTCCAATACAGGAAAGGCTTGGAGAAAACATATCCCACCCTACCTCGGGAGGCACCACTGAGAACAATCCTCTCAGCATTTGGGATCAGAAAACATTGATCAAGTAAGTGCTCTAACTTGCATTTGGAGTTGGGTGTCGTAGAAATTTTTGCCTATTTTATTTGTACACTGATTTTAATTTAACAAATAACTTCTTTTGGTTTTTTGTTTGAAGTTTATGGAGGTTTGTTTTGTTTAGGGGAGCGAAGAGTCATACTACAAGGGAATGAGCCAGGTCCTTTGCACAAGCTACTTTCCCATGCCCCACTCTTTTTTGACTTTACAACCAGGTCTAACTAAGTTTTCCAGGCTGGCCTCAAACTTTTAATCCTTTTCCCTTGACTTTTGCATTATACAAGATCTACTGAAGTATAGAGTTTAAATAATTTTATGTTAATTTATATATTGTTGAATATTGTTTATGTTTAAGAAATATGATAAGCAAAATAATTCAAGTCAGCCTTCAAGGATCATGCTATTCTTGGTTTCCTTCATTAACAGAGGTTTGTACATGACTCAGATTTAAATATCACTCACTACTCTCTTCTTTGAATCAGATATCGAGCATTGTCAACAGCAAAGATGAAAGCTGAAAGAATTTAGAGAAGTCATTTAGACTCATGTCTAGCAAAGAGAGGGGCACTGAGGACGTATTTCATCACATGAATTTCTACCAGGAGCTGAGAGTAAGCAGACACAGAGGAGGGAAGGAAGGGACAAAGGCCATAGCTGGCGAAGAGCCCACCTGCCCAGGCTACAGGAGAGGCTGCTTACTGCTGTACCAGCATCATCACTCGCACCTGAAAGTTTAGTTTCTGCCACTTTGTGGGCAGTAAATACAAAGTAAATGTCATATAAGAGCTATTGACTAATGAACAGGTAAAAGTATGATTTGAATACACGTGTGTGTGTGTGTGTGTGTGTGTGTGTGTGTGTGACCCCAGGTTTCTCCAGGGATCAGCTGCAGAGCCTCAGAGACAGCCGGCTGGTGAGCTCATCACCCCTGGGAGAGAGGAAGTGGCTCCCTATATGGCTTTTATCTGTTCCATGGCATTGACTCAGGGGCATATGAAGTTTCCCACTCACAAGCCTCCCTGGTCAGTGGAAGATCACAGGGGTTAGGTCTGGCAGGAAGTCAAGGGTCACAGCTTTGTCTGGGTCACTCCTCACGCTTCGCAGGAACCACAGTGTCCATAAGAACAAAACAAGAAATACAGCAGTCTAAGAGAGTTAGAGTCCAAAATGGTCAGTGAACAAGCTCATAATGCAGTGAGGACTGTCCCTGCCACCTCCAGTGGGGGGACCTGACAGAGGAGCACCTCCAGTCAGCAGCCTCGTGGTGCCTCCATCATCGAGCCTGGGTGTCAGCTACCAGGTCATTTTGGAAAGAAACCTCAGAGATCTGGGCTCATTGCCCTCTGAGACAGGAACCTGCCAGAAGCTCCTCATGTGGAGGGAGTGGTTAGTGAAGGAATAAAAATTAAGAAACTGACCAAGATTCACTTAGAAATAAACAGAAAAAATGAAGCACTAGGGAGCCACTTCCAAAAGCCAAACACCTCAGCTTCCTGCCAACTCTGAGAGTGTTTGACCCCACCTCAAATGTAATTACGTGCTCAGGCAGTCATAAATGGGGTGGATTTTCTCACAGCTTTGAAGCTGAAAGTCCAAATCACAGTGTCAGCCATTTTGGTTTCTCCTGAGACTTCTCCTTGGCCTGCAAAGGGCTACCTTCTCACTGTGTCTTCACTTGAGATTTTCTTTGTGCACAAGTATGTCTAGCATCTCATTCTTTTCTTACAGATAGATAGGTCCAGTAATATTAGGGCAAAACCTTTATGAAGTCATTTAACCTTAATTACAACTTCAAAGGCCTTATTTCAAATTTCATCACATTCTGAGCTATTGGGGATGAGGAGCTAGGTATATGAATCTGAAGGTGGTATAATTTTTTTCCAAATCCATTTTATTTCAAGGAAAAAAAGAAAAAAATTCAAAACACATCATACAGGGAGCAACAATGGTACATACATTGCACATTGTCATCCCCAAATCATTCAGCCAGGATATGAGACATCAGCATTCGGTTGCCTGAACGATACCAGCAGAAATCTTTCTCTTCAGTGAACTCAGAAGAATCAGTAGTATAACAATCTTAACTAGTTTTTTTATATACATATACATATGTTGTTTATTTAGGCTTCTCACACTAATGAGACAATACAATGTTTACTCATGTGTGTCTTAGTTATTTCACTGATGAATATGGTCTCAAGTTGCATTCATTTACCTATAAAAGTCCCCAGTTTATCCTTCTTTATGGCTGAGTAGTACTCCATTATATAAAAATACACCTTTTTAAACCATTTCTCAGTCGATGGGCATTTAGGTTGTTTCTAAGATCTAGCTATTACAAATTGTGCTGCTATAAACATGGGTGCACATATAGGTCTGTGCTATGATGTTTTAAATTCTTCTGGGAAGATATTTAGACAAGGAATAACTGGGTTGAATGGGACCTCTGATCCTAGTTTTTTGAGGAATCTCCACACTAATTTGAAGGGGACACAGTTTAGTCCATAGCACCAATCAAGTGGCACTGACTAAGGTACGGAGTTCCAGGATCCAGCTCCACCCTTGCATGGAGGTCGGGCTGCATCCTTACCTGCAATAGCAGCTTCACTCACATTCCTGCGAAGACTGTCCAGTAGTGTCAGGAATGGCCAAATCTCTCACCTTTTCTCAGCCCTGGGGAAGGATGGGCTGACTCTGACCTTCAGCTTTTGTCTGTAGGCTGTTGAACTAGCACTGAGCAGTCACTGTATCCATCTTGAGGAAAGTGGAAGAAAGAACTATTTCTCATTGACTCATAGGATCCAGGTGAGCCTCAGTGGCCCTGTGCACTGGCCACTGATCCAAAATCTGCTCAGGATGGCACAGGCCACCTCAGGTACTCTTCTGGATTATGTTTACTCACATTATTTGCAGTGCCCAGGCTGTCTAACCACACACCTGAGCCTTGGTGCCACAGCACATGCTGGGTTCATCAGCCGCTTTCCCCAGACACTACAGACAACGAGGAACTGTGGGATTCAGACTATGCTAGCAGGAGCACGTCAGGCCTGCGCCAAGGGTCTTCAGCAAGTAGAGCATAGTCCGTAGTTCTGACCCTCACTTCCATTAATGATAGAACAATTGTTCTGGACAACCAGAAATACTAGACTAAATATAATAGTTATTGACGGTTTCAGAGAGCTAACATGAGAGTGAGAACCGACTGGGCCTAGTTCTGCAGAAAACAAATGGAGCCCAGGATTTGCTGATCACACAGAGTGCAGACAAAAGACTAAGTACAGCTGCCAAAAGCTTCATAGGTTGCTGGGCCAGGCCTCATTACAACAGTGATATATAAATCAGAAAATAGAGTAAGTGGAGTTGACTTTTTCTAAGGCACTCGTGTTGTCTGAGAAGAGATAAAAGTAGTTATTTCTTCTAGGATTTGATAACTCAAATATTTTGTGATGTGTCTAAGTAAATTTGACATCTAAAAATTGTTTTTCTAAATAATAATAACAAGTACTAAGTTAAGAGAGGAGAAAATTAAAGAATTTAAAAGGACTTGTACCAGGGATGATGACGCATGTAATCCCAGCTACTTGGGAGGCTGAGGCAGGAGAATTTCAAGTTCAGGGCCACCCTGGACAACATGCTAAAACACTGTTTCTTTAAAAAGTAAAACAAAACTAAGTAAAAAAAGAAAGAAAGGGGACACATATTAATTGGAACAAAGAGAAAGTAAATAATAACATTTAAGTGTATTATTATATTAAATGTAAGACAAAATGCTCCAATTAAAATAGGAAGATTGACTTGATTTTAAAAACTAAACCTAATTATAAGCTGCTTATAAAAATACATTTTAAAAAATTCAGACTGGTAAAAGTTAAACTATGAGGAAGACATATAACAATCAAAAATCTAAAGAAAGCTAGAAGAGATATATTAGTATCAGAAAAATAGAATTTAAAGCAACAAGCATTACCATAAGCAAAGAAGTATTTTATAATAAAAAAGGTTTTATTTGCCAGAAGATCTAGCATATTTAAATTTGTATATATCTAATAACATCAACTCAATAAAGCAAATAAAAATTGATGAAACTAAAATTTAAAAAATAGTTAAATCCATAATTACAGTGAAGATATGGTTACATATTCCTCCCAGGAAACTTGGGGAAGTCATAAAAATTGCAAGGAATTAAAATGGCATATGATTTAATGGAAGAAATTATCCCTGATAACCAATACTAAGATAAATTTTACTGAGCAACCCTCTCAGGACCCCTTCTGTCTCTCTTCAGACAAAAGCTTTCTTCCTCTCAATGAATATATTCTACTCTTCAAAAAAAAATTAAATAAAATTTAAAAATTTACTAAAATATTGCACTTAAAAACAAAAGGAGAAAAATTATTTGAATATTCAATCCCCTCAAAAAATTGTTTTGAATGTCAAAATTTTGATAGCAATATTTTATGTCAGAAGAAAACAAGTAAAATATTTTCGGTACTCAAGAAGAGAAAAATGAAAATACACTGTTTGTTCCATAAAAGAGGAAGAGCAAGGCAAGGAGGCCATAGAATGGGCACACACACACACACACACATACACACACACGCACAACCTGCTTAGCTGCTTTCAGTAACCAAAATTGGGCATTAGTATGCCATTTTCCACTAAGAGAAATCAACGATTCAGGGGAAAATGTCTCAGATAAGAATTCTATAAGATCAAAAAGGGGAGAGGGTCGGGGATTTAGCTCACTAGCATAAACACCTGCCTGGCAAGTGCAAAGTCATGAGTTCGATCCCCAATACCAAAAAAAAAAAAAAAAAATTCCACAACATCAGGCCGGACTATCAAAGACACAGGAACTACTTGCACTGCAACTACCCAGATATGGGACAATTTGCGAACTGAGGAACATTACTGCAATGGATGAAACATATCAAATATGTTTAAAGCCATTTGTTCATTATGATGCAAAAAATAAAATGCTAAGTGGTCATCCTCAAAGACTTCTGAGAAGCCAGCTCTTTATTTTGATAACAAGTAAGTAAGGGAAAATAAATCATTTATCCAGCTTTTTGTATCAAACTAGTTAGGCTAAGCAGTAGAATTGGGGGTGTTGCTCAGTAGTAAAGTTTATGCCTAGGATGTACTGGGTTCATTAAAAAAAATAGGCACATAAAGTGAAATTTCTTTCTAGAAGTAGTCTACCAAATGTATAAGAATGGATAATAGAACTGTAATATCATGGTTTTGCAGACCCAAATGAGTTAATGTACTAGACATGGAACCCCAATATCTGCTAAGTCTCATAAAAAGACAATTCCACCGTGTGCCTCCCGATGAACACCAAAACAAGCGACTCTATGAAGAGTAATGACAGACAGCAACAACAAAACAACCGGATTCCAACTAAACCTCTAGATCCAGTTAGCAATGTACAGGACATACAGATGTAATCAGCAAAATCTAGAATGCAAGAAACTGTACAGGACCTGGTTTTTAAAAAACATAGGGAGGGAGGGAAGGAGGAAGGAGAAAGAGAAAGACGGGGAAAGGGAGGAGGGAGAGACAGATTTGACAATTTATAAAAACAGTTAAACAAAAAAGAGTAAAGAGTTTAGGTATCTATACTTGGATGATAGTTATAAAAATGCAATTACCATAAATGTCAAAATTTCATTATTAGACTCTATTTGGGCAGGATAGTGACGGCTGCAAAAATGTTCACTTTATAAAACTAATTAGGTTATACATTAGTGTGATTTTCTGAATATTGTTATATTTAAAAGTAAAAAGTCTCTCCCTCCAATATTGAGAACTAAATCCAAGACTTTATACTTGTCAAGTAAGAGCTCTATCACCATACCGTACCCTTTATAGTCTTTCTTTTTTTTTTTTTTTCACTTGCCAGGCAGGTGCTTATGCTACTGAGCTAAGTCTCCAGCCCCTTATACTCTTTCATTTTGAGAACAAGTGTTGCTGAGTTGCCCAGGCTGGGCTCAAACTCGTGGTCCTTTGCCTCAGCCTCCTGAGAAGCTGGAATTACAGGCATATGTCCCCACACTCACCTAAAAACTTAAAAAGTTCTTTAAAAATAAAAGTTTTAAACATGATTAATGTATTTGACTTAATATTTACATATAAAATACTAAACTCAACAATTACAGAACACACATTTGTATTAAAGGTACATAAATCATTTATAAAACTTTACCATATTTGGGGTCATAGAGTAAGTTGCAACATATTTCAAAAAAATTGAAATGAGAGTGTATTCTTTTGCCACAGGTAATAATGAAGTTTTAATCTATAATAAATCTCTCTCTGTTTGGAAATTCATGAAATTCTAATGATACTCAGATCAAATATAAAATCACAAGAGCTTAAAATTTATAATAATAAATAATATGATAAATCTTTAAACTTGTGGTGTATATTTAAACCTAGGACTGTAAGTTGATCATCTAAGCATCCTTCTCAAAAGAGAACATATTTTTAAGAAAGCGAGTTAACCCCCCACAAAAAGTACAAAGAGGCACATAATGAGAAGTACTAAACTCATAATATAGCAAACATAAAAATACCAATAATACCAAAAATTGCTCCTTTTAAAAAAATTTAAATTAACAAGTTGCTAGAAAGACAAATTAAGAAACAGTAAAGTCAAAAGAACCAGTCAGGAATGAAAAACCATCAGTACAGATCCCAAGCATGCTCAAAAGATTTAGTGTTATAAACTATGGGCATTAACATTGGAAAGTCCTAACATGAGATGGTCCAAGACCTCTATGCATTAAACAAAGACCATAAAATACTAATTTAAAAGGGGTAGATCTTTTTTTTTTTTTGGTCAGTACCAGGGATCGAACTCACAACCACGCACTTGTAAGGCAGGTGTTTATGCTGCTGAGCTAAATCCCCAGCCCCTTAAAAGGAGTAGATCTTAAACCAATACTCTATCTCCAAAAAAAAAAAAAAAAAAAAAAAAAAAAAAAAAAAAAAAAAAAAAAAAAAAAAAAAATCTGCAGGCATCCAAAAAAGTAAAAAATGGCCTATATAACATTTGACTCTTATTTTGAAATTTTGTTTTCCTTTTTCTTTTTTTTTTTTCTTTAAAATAAAATGGATTTGGAGCAACCAGCCTGCCACCCTGGTAAGTGGCTGTGGTCTGGCAAGGGCCACCCCAAGGCGAGAAGCAGCAGCATCTCCTGAGATCCACGCCATGTTGGAACTTAGAGAGCTGGGAAAACGAGCAACCAGCCTGCCGCCCTGGTAAGCGGCTGTGAGTCTACTGCACACCCCCCACTCCACCCCATTAGCAAGTGGGAGCCAGAGATCTGAGCATCTCTTGGGAGATTGACCATATGTAATGTAGCAAATAAGGAAGATTTCCTTCTACCATCTCTTTGAAGGCAAATATTTTTTTCACCGTTTTGCTTTGTCCTGATTAATGGCATTGCTCTATTCAATATTCTTTTTTGATAAGTTCTATAATATTCTGTATTTCCTTTGATTTTTCTATACCTGATTGAAAGAACAACTATTGTAAAGATAAGGAGATATACTATGGTACCTACTACTGTTATCCCAGTAACCTGCTGTGAAGTTCTGTACCAATTTCACTACACTGTCTCAACTGGCTTTATTCCATCCTGTTCTGTTGCATTTTACTACCTTCAAATTAATTTTAAAAATGTTTAAAAATTTTTAAAAATTTTAAAAAAGAAATACGTTTAACTTGCAAGGAAATTTATAGACTGAATATCAAAGGAAGGAAAAAAATTGTTCCATACAACAGATCAGAAAAAAAGCAAGGGTAACTTGCCCATCAACCACAGAATGGATAAGAATGATATGGTATTTTCGTACCACAGAAAGCTACCCAACTATAAAGTAGAATAATCTTGAGGCTCTTGTAGGTAAATGGATGCAACTGGAGATCATGTTCATGGGTGAAACAGTTTGAACTCATACCGGTGAACCCTAGCATAAAAAACAGAGGGAATTAGAGGGATCAAAAAAGCACAGTGTATATTATACAGCTATGTTTTTTTGTTTGTTTGTTTTGGGTTTTTTTGGTACCAGGGATCGAACTCATGACCTCACACTTGCCAGGCAGGCACTTATGCCACTGAGCTAAATCCTTGGCAACAGTGTATATTATAAAAGTGATAGTGGAGGAAACACCTGGGAGGAGAAGGTAGTGACACTGTTAACTTCTTACTGTCTGGGCTTAAACTCTGGTTATTGTTTTTACAATTTTGTTAGGCTTGGTTTTGTTCTGTCTTGTTTTGTTAGATTTTACTGTGTCTGATGGTATGGGCAGCTATTTTGAACATAATGGGATGTATTATGGTATTCTTGGTTGGTTTGCTATTATCTTGTTTTGAAGTCCTATAATGTTTTCATTTGTATGTTTAATCGGTTTTATTCTGTTGTGTTTTGTTTGATTTTATTATATGTGATAGTATGAGCAACTGTTTTGAAGAAAACAAGACATTATAGAAACCACTGTTCATGTCCTTTTATCTGGTGTTGAAGGCCTGTAATTTTTTCATTCTTTTGATTGATTTTATACTGTTTTGTTATGTTTGATATTGTTGTGTGTGAAGATATGGACAACTATATCAAAGAAAACAAGAGACATTATGGTAGCCACTGTTGATTTTCTGTTGCCTTGCTTTGAAGTCCTGTGTTGCTTGCATTGTTCTATTCTGATTTGCTTTGTTCTGTTTTGTTTTATTCTCTTTAAAGTAAAAAAGATTTTAAAAATAAAATAAAATGGATTTGAGAAAGAAAAAAAATTTGACCTTGCCCAAATATTAACCAGTATTAATGATTTCACAATCATTACTTCAGAGTTTGTTCTCTGTGCATGAAATGTGATCAAAATAGATGATGAATGTTTAATTTTTTAAAATGTGGTACAGTAAGACACATTGCTGTTAATCCCCTCAAAATATTCCCCTCTCACTTTGAACACACTCATCCTATCATTCTTGTCATTTTCTGAATTACTTCTGGAAGTCCTCTTTTATGTCTTTGCAAGGTACAGTAAAAAGTACGGAGAGCACTGCTGCCAAGTACATCCAACAGAAAGACAGGCTCATAAAAACAATACGGTGTGTCATCATCCACTTTATTCCCTGGATCCAGCACCAGGTGATCTCTGGCTCTTCCCCAAAGTCAAAATGACCACACAATGCAAATATTTTGTATCGGTTCAGGACATTGAGGCAGTCATAATGGAGCAACTAGATACTCACAAAAGAGGACTTTCTGAACTATTCATAAAGTGGCAAGATCAATGGGATAAGTGTGTTTAAAGCCAGTAGAAGTTCTGTATTGTGAGGTGGATTAATGGCGATGTGTCTTACTAAAATAAAGTTTTCAAACTTTAAACATTCACCATAGTTTATTATTATAGTTTAAAATATGCATTTTTCATGCAAGCAAACTAATGAATATTCCCCAGATTTGGGAGTTAATACTGAACGAATTCATATTAAAAATGTGTGAAATGATTTTGGAAACCAAAGTTCAGAGCCAGCCCAGAGTCCAGGATCCAGAGACCCCACTGGCAGTGTCGGCATGGGTACCCACTGGGTGATCAAGAGACTTAAAGATTAGCTCTCACCCAGAAATAAGATGCAATTTTGGCTTTTTTTTCTTGGCCTGATTGCAACATTTTTGTGGTTTGTTTTATAATAAATTGAGTTGACTAAAATGTCTTCGAGTTCCGTCGGAGAGATGGGTATTTGTGAACAGTATCTAAGAATTCCTGGCAAAAGTCTTCACTAACCAAGGAATCTTAACCACTTCACGGGCCACAGGGTGAAGGAGGGGGGCCTCTGTGCATCTGGGCTGGAAAGTCTTGGGGGTCACAACAGCGCAGCTGGCTTCACACCTTGGCTCTGTCTGACCCTGGAGAAGCTGGTCCTACCTGTCTATTCTCCATGTCTTCCTAGGCTAGGTGATCCGATCGTGTCCCTCACCCTTCATATCTTAGAGGCTGTGTCACCCTCAACCCTGCAGATCTCTTGGTTAGAACAGCCAAGTCAGTGTCTGCTTTCCCCTGCAGGCTGGGGGTGGGAAGGAGACAGAGGCCTGGACAATATAGCAAGGAAGTGGAAAGGAGCAAAGTAAACCACAGGAAAAACTCTTTTTTTTTTT
>PVJX010040726.1:0-15041 GCA_004027295.1 Dolichotis patagonum | reverse complement strand
ATTAACCAAGGCATTACAATTAAAGTAAGCCAAACAGTTCCTTTCAGTTTGCTGGTTCAAACACCATTTTCAACACTTAGGCTATTCAACTTTTCTTTCACAGAGTGCAATTTACAGTGGGATTACTAGGCAGAAAATTAAGCATTTCCCATTAAATTTTAAAATGCTTTTGGGAGTTGGGTGTACAAACTTCTCACACCAAGTTGAGCTTCTTTCTTAGCAGACCCGGTTTGAAACCAAAATTCTTAATGGATATCTTGAAAATCTTCAAACCTGTTATTGTGTTTCCTTACAATTACACAGCAACTGACTCTAGAGATGAACCAGGAGCTATTGCACCGTAATCAGCAGCCAACCATTGTGGGCATGGGATTCAGCTCAACACAATGAATTTAAACTGCATAAACTCCTTTAGCTCAGATTACCCTGCCGAACTTCCAAATCATTGATTTGGGAAATAACTTCTTACACTTGAAATCCTTAAAACTCTTATATTGCTGCTAAGCAATTTCTAACAAGTTTTATACATGTAATAGTGTGCTCATATATTTTCTTCTGAGGATGACATGAACCAAATATTAGAAAATAATTGTCTCTCTCATAATTTCCTACCTTTTCCAAGTTTTTAAATACATATCAAGGAAAGCTTCGGAGATTTTTTTAATCTTAAAAACTTGTATTTTACATACTTGAATTCAAAGATAACTATGTTAGAATTAATTTGCACATATTGTCAATATCTTCTTGATTCTTTTTGTACCAATGGAAATTTTAAAAATGTGTTACCCTATTTAAAAGAAGTAGATAAAAGACTGAGAAAAAAATAAAACAACTAAATTCTTTTAAAATATAAAGTATTCCACCTATAGTTGTGGAAATGTAGGTGTGTTCCTTTTGCCAGGAGACTCAATTGGAGAAAACTGGTGCTGAAGAAAAATACTGCCTATTTGTGAAAAAATATATACATAGTTAATTTCATATTGGAAAAATTCATCTGCACGCATGTTACAATAACTATGACCCATCTGAACAAGTAATATGAAATGTCATAATGCTCTATTTCCCACATTCACCCACAAAAGAAATTTTTGTTCATAATTCATGTATTAACAAATTATAATTAACATTTATTAATATGAATTGTTTCTGATGCTAGGCTAAACATTTAATAATAAGAACTTCTTTTCATCCTAAATCCTATGTGAGAATTCCTTTTGATTAGTGAAGTTGAAGTGAAAAGAGACTTGCACTGTCCAGTTGATTCCAAATGCTGTATGTGTCTGCTAAAAACAGAGACATGAAAAATAGCACAGCATTCATCTGCGACCTCTGGCAGGAGTGCTGGGCATTATGGCCAGAAGAAAGCAGTGAACAAAAGAGACCCAGTGAGTTTCAGCAAGGGAAATGATAGCAGGTAGGAGAAATGAAAAACATCTTTAGCACAATAAAGGTGGACACATTTAATTACTATGGGTTATCAAATATATCCCATATATAAAAAGATTAGAATTATATTTTGATTTTGCTTACTTTACTATTTTCTTTTAATGTGACATGCTGACAGTTTGAATCTGCATGATTTGTTCAGTTACAAACATACCACTCAACTCTCAAAATAACTAGTTTTATCATCATTTTTGAAAGGTGGAAATGAAGGCCTATTTTGATTAAAAGTGAGTGTGAAATGGGTTGGTCCATTGCAATGTAAATCAAAGTGACATGTCACTTTAGGCGAAGGTGTTGGCATGCCCAGTGTGTTTGGCCCATACATTGTCCCGAGCTTCTTGTTGAATGATGCCAGCACAATCTTGATTCACATGATAGCAGAATTGCACAACAGAAGAAGCTTAATTCCCAGTAACTTCTTAGAGAACTGCTTGACACACAAAAAACTGTAAATGGTCAAGAAATAAAGTTCTTTTGTGTAAGCCACTGAAATTTAGAGCTGTTGTTACCTTAGCCTTACCTGCTTTTCCCTAATTAATATGCGTCTCAAGCTACACAGCTAATAGACGGGATTAAGGAAATCTCGGTTCTTGACTACTAAGCTAGCCTGCTTCATGAATGGGCCACCTTCCCCAGTACAAGGACCTTTTGCTATAACATGCAACAAGGAAGAGTTTATGTGGTGTTTCCTACACTATGGATAAAAGTAGCTAATTCTCCAACTATAGCAGTCAGTAAACCCTAATTTAGGACCCACTTATGTTCTCTATATCACAAGTGATAGTATTTATATACAGAAAGCGAATTTTCCTCTAAGTCTTAAGAGTTTGTCTTGACCTCAAGTCTCAGGATAAAATTGGGAAATGTCAAAATCATCAATTTTCATTAAAAACTCCTTTCTTTTTTTAAATTATAAAACAAACTATCAGAACATAATAGATACTGTGCTACCCACTCAAGCTTACAGACCAACCTCAAAGCCTCTTCAAGATTAAGTGATAGAGACATATCAGACTGGTTTAGTTGAAAATTAACACTCCATTACTCAAACCCTATCTTTTCCCCCAGAAGTTTTCATCTTCCTTTCCCATCTGCAACTTGCTACTGATGTCATTCACTACCCATTGGCATCTCCATTTCACTCAGTAAGAGGGAAAAAGAGTTCAAAATAAAATGAGATCTGTCCAGTTGCTCCATACCTCTAGTATATGACAATTATTCCTAGCTCTGCAAGAGTAGACACTTGGACTATATGAATTATGGGATTATTACACAGCCTGCTTCATTTATAGTCTCTGTACTTCAAACAACCATCAATACTAGTTATGTTGTTAATCACTACACAAGATAAAATATGAAATGATACCTTTTTCTGAATGAGATCACATGTTCCTTCAATCTGCTTTGTGACTTAATCTATGTGTTAATGAAGGAAAAATATTATGATTCACTCAGAAAGAAGAGTGTCATAACATGCATGTCACTTCATAATTGATTGTTCAGTTGTAGATAACATTCCTGATGGATCACTTTGTGTTTACCGACAGCCCAAAGTTGAGAGCACATTTGAAGACTCATAGAGACCTTATAAATCCTGATTGATGTACCAAGTAAACAATGAAAATCAGTTCTTAATCTGCTTGCCACATTTGCCCACTACAGTTATAGTTTAAGATGCATAGGTCCATACTTCAGGATCCATTAAGATGTGCTTCCTTCTTATTCGTATTAGTCAAATTCTTGGTGGTTTATCTCTTGAAAAGAATTTAAGAGTATAGAAAGATTACTAACTAAAGTTTACAAAATGTCTTACCACTACCAAAAAGCAACTCAAATTTCCCCAAAGGTAGAATTTCACCATCCCATAATAGACTAATCCCAAACCTGGTTTCCATAGTACCATCTGTGAGAACTCTTTATAAGGAAAAAAGATAAAATAAATCAAAGAGCTCTCTTCCAAACTAAAGTAATTGGAAGAAATTCTAATGGTGAGAAAATTGACCATTGAAGAATGTAAGAACTTTAGGAGAAAATAGGTTGAATGGCCACAGATGGCTTTGAGGTTATGAAAAGTCTTGTAGAAATATCTTCATTCAAAAGTGTAAGAACGCAATTAGGGGATATACTACCACTTTTCAAATCTAAAGTTACTACTAGTGTGCCTCATGTATTTGATTTCCATTTGCAATTCAAGCTCAATAGTAAACTAATGAGGTCTTCTCTCTTATTTTGCTTTCTTACTGCAGATAGTATAGTAATGAGAAAATATTTTTCCTCACTCTGATTCTCCACACCAATTTGAGCATCCTCTCTCTCACTTTCCCCTGGACACAAATAATAGAACAATTTAGGTGAGTTAGGAAGGGATGAAAGAGAAGAAGAAAAGTTTGTGAAAATATCTTTTATTTAATTACTTTTTAATTTGCTCAACTAATGGAGTATATTATGGAAATTCAATACTTGTATACAATGTAGATTAGTCAAATCTGGGGAATAAGCATTTCTATATCTTCAACCATTAATCAGTTTTATATATTGGGAATTTCATATTTTTCTTTCATAGTCAATTTGAAATATATCATACACTATTTTTCCTAGTATGTATCTTACTTTACAAAAGCAGGATTGGAAGTGATTATTTCATCTTGTGTTTATAAATTTCTTATTAAATATGTATTTGTCCCTCTTCTTCCTTCCCTTCCCCCTTCTACAATTACCACTAGTCCATTCCATTTCATACTTTAACAAGTTTGATTTATTAGCTTCCACAAGTGAGTGAAAATATATGATATTTGTCTTTCTTTGTCTTGTTTGCTTTACATAATGTAATTATATCGAGTTCCACCTATATCACTGCAAATGACATGACTTCATCTTTTGTGTAGTCAAATAATATTTCATTGTGTAAATGTGCAACATTTTCCTTACTCCTTCATCCACCATAGAGCTGAAAACGTGTGTCTGATTTATTTGACTTACAAGTGTGGTATCAAGATGCAGCCGTGATCTGGTTTTGAAGTCCTGCACTGCTTTCATTCTTTTGTCTTGATTGGTTTTAGTCTGTTTTCTATTACTTGATTCCATTATGTATGAGGGTATGGACAGCTATTTTGAAGAGAATAAGAGAGACTGTGTAGCCATTGATGATTTCCTACTGTCTTCTTCTGAAGTCCTGTAATGCTTTCATTCTTTTGTTTTGATTGGTTTGATACTATTTTGTTTTGTTTGGTTTTACTGAGTGTGAAGGTATAGACAACTATTTTGAAGAAAACAAGAGCCACTGTTGATTTCCTGTTGTCTTGTGAAGTCCTGTGCTGCTTACATTGTTCCATTCTGATTTGCTTTGTTCTGTTTTGTTTTGCTTTGCTTTGTTTTATTCTCTTTAAATTAAAAAAAAAATTTAAAAGATGCAGCCATTCACCCTAAAAATGTCTCATTTATTCTTCTTTATTGCAGAATACTACTCCATTGTATAAAATAAAACCCAATATCTTCCTTATGCATTCCTTGGTTGATAGACATTTGGTCTGTTTCTAAGTTTTCATTATTATAAGTTGTGCTCCATACATATATCACTGTGGTATGCATCTTTTAATTCTATTGGGAAGATACATAGAAGAGGAAGAGCTGGATCAAATGGAACCTCTAGGAACCTCTGAGGAATCTCCACGCTGATTCCTACAGCGGTTGTACTGTTTCACACTCCCATAAAGAGTGGTGAAATGTTCCTTTTTTTTCCTTCCAGGATTTGTTATTGGTTGATGACTCCATAGTAGCCATTCTGTTGGAATCTCAGTGTTGTTTTAATCTGTTATTCTTGAATGAACAGTGGTCTTGAACATTTTTATATATATTTATCTGCTGTTTGTGCTTCATCTTCAGAGAAGTGTCTATTCATTTCAGGTGCCCATTTTGAGATTGATTCTTTAAATTTCAGGAGTCTGATTTTTTGAGTTCTTTATATATATTAGATATAAATCCTTTGACTGAGAAACAGCTGGAAAATATTATTACCATTCTGTAGATTATTTCTTCACCCTGTTGGTGCTTTATTTTGCTGTGAAAAAGCTTTTTAAGAAGATCTCCACTGTGGATGCTTTTATGTCCTATGCTATCAGGGCTTTGTTCATGAACTCTTTGCCAACAATTAAGTATTCAAGAGTTCTATATATTCTCTCTTGCAGCATATTTAGTGTTTCTGCTTGAATATTTAGGTCTTTGATACATTTCAATTTTAGTTTAATGTATGGTGAGAGATATTAGTCTATATTTAATCTTTAGCATGTGGAAAGCTAGTTTCCCAGCACCATTTATTACAGAGGTTGTTTCCCCCAGTGAGTGTTTGATCTCTTCATCAGAGATAAGGTGGCTGAGTGTGTTTCTGCATCTTCTAATCGTTCCATTGATCCTTGTGTCTGTTTTCTGCCAGTAACATGGTTTAATCCTGGTAGCTTTATAATATAATTTTAAGTTAGGAATCATGATGCTTTCTGCCTTGCCTTTGTTTCCCAGAATTTATTTTGCTATTCTTGGTCTCTTGTGGTCCTAAATGAATTTTAGCATTGTTTTCTCTAATTCTGTGAGGTATGCTATTGCACTGAATCTGTATAACAGTTTTGGAGATATGGCCATTTGACAATGTTCATTCTTCCTATCCATGAGCAAAGTATGTTTTTTTCCATTTTCTGAATTTCTGTTCAATTTCTTTTTACAGAGTATTATAGTTTTCAACATAAAGGTCTTTTACTTCCTTCATAGATTGATTCTGAAATATTTCATTTTTGATGCCATTGTGATAAGTGTGGTTTCCCTAATATCCCTCAGTTGGTTTGTTATTTGTGTGTTGACATTATATCTAGCTACACTATAGAATTTGCTTATCAGATCTATAGGTATTTTGGTGAAGTTTTTGAGGTCTTCTATGTGGAGTATCATGCTATAAGCAAATAATGATAATTTAACTTCTTCCATTCCTATCCTTAATTCTTTTATTTCATTCTCTTTTCTAATTAGTCTGGCTAATGTTTCCAGAGCTACACTGAATAGGAGTGATGATAGTGAACATTGTCTATTTCCTGATTTTAGAGTGAAGGGTTTTAGTTTTTGACCATTTAGCAGGATGCTGATTGTTGGTTGGTCATAGATGACTTTTATCAGATTGAGATAGAGATGCTCTATTCTAATTGTCTGTAGGGATTTTGTCATGAATGAACATTGGACTTTGTTAAATGCTTTTTTATTTTAAAGAGATTAAACAAATCATAACAACAATGCAAGCAACACAGGACTTCAAAACAAGATAACAGGATATCAATAATGACTACCATAATGTCTCTTGTATTCTTCAAAATATTTGTCCATACCTTCACACACAAGAATATCAAACATAACAAAATGGCATAAAACCAATGAAAAGAATGAAAGTATTATGAGACTTAAAAACCAGATAATAGAAAATCAACAATGGTTACTATAATGTCTCATTTTCTTCAAAATGGTTGTCCATACCATCACACATAATGAAATCAAATAAAACGCAAAAGAATAAAAGCATTATAGGACTTCAAAACAAGATGATAGGAAATTAGCAATGGCTACCATAATGTTTTGTCTTCTCCAAAATACCTGTTCATTCTGTCACACATAATAAAATCAAACAAAACAAAACAGAGCAAAACCAATTAAACAAGTGAATGAAAACATTATAGGACTTCAAAACAAGACAATAGGAAATCAATGATTACCACAATATATCCCATTATATTCAAAAATAGCTTCCCATACTCTCAGATACAATAAAATTTAATTAAAAAAGACAGGACAAAGCCAAACCTAACTAAGTTATGAAAACAATGAAAGAGTTCAAGACAAAACAATAAGTTAACAGTAGTTACCAATTTCCCTCCCAGGTGTTTCCTCCCCTATCACATTTACGATATCTGTTGTTTTGGATCCCTTTAACTCCTGTTTTTTATGCTAAGGTTCACCCATATGAGTTCAAACTGTTTTGCCCATGAACATTATCTCCAGTTGCATCCATTTACCTACAGAAGCCTTGAGATTACTCTACTTTGGATCTGGGTAGCTTTCCATTGCATGAAAATACAATATCTTTCTTATGCAATCTTTGGTTGATGGGCAAATTACTCTTACTTTTTTTTCCTGGTCTCCTGTCACATGGAACAACTGCTTTCTCTCCTTTGATTTTCAGTCTATGAATTTCCTTTCCAGTTAAATGTGTTTCTTGTATACAGTGTACTGATGGATCTTGTTTCTTGATCCACTTTCCCTGTGTTTCCTTTTTTTGCTGAACTGAAGCCACCTACATTAATGGTTACAACCGGAACACATTCGTTTGTCTCTGCCATGCTATCCTCCTGTTGTTGGCCCTGCACTTTCCCCCTTCATTCAGTTGCCTGTCTTGTTTGACTATCCTCCTCTTCTTCCAGTTACTGGAACCATGATCATCTTTATCTCTCTCTAGAATATCCTTTAGCACTCTCTGTAGGATTCATTTGGTGATCACGAATTCTTTCAGTTTTTCTTTATCATGAAAGTATCTTATTTTTCCATCAATTCTGAAAGATAGTTTTGCAAGGTATATCAATCTCGGTTGAAAGTTGTTTTCTTTCAGGATTTGAAACACTTCACTCCAGACTCTTTTTGACTTGATGGTTTGCGTTGATAAGTCTTCTGTGATTCTGATTGGTTTTCCTCTATGGATGATCTGTTTCTTTTCTCTATAGCTTTTAATATTCTGTTCTTGTGCAGAATTTCTGGGATCTTTATTTTTATTTGTCTGGGTGTAAGTTTACTTTGGTTATGAATAGTTGGAATCCTACCTGCCTCACTTATCTGCATACCAGATCCTTTTCCCATGTGTGGGAAGTTTTCTGCTATTACTTCTGTAAATAGCCTTTTCATTTCATTTGTGTTAACTCCTGTTTTTTTTTTTTTGCTCATAAATTATGTTTCTTTGTGTCATCTTGCAGCTGTTGAATTGTCATTTCCTGATTCCTTGTTATTTTTAAGAGATATTTCCTACCGTGATAGCTAGCTGAAATCCTGTGGTCTGAAAGTTTTATCTTCAGTCTCTTTCAAGCAGTTTTGCCAGCTTTCAATTGACTTTAATTTCCTGGATCTCTCTTTAAACCTATTTCCTTCATTGTAATTCCTTTCTATATTGTTCGTTCAAGGTTTCTATCATTTTCCTACAATCCTCTTTTCTATCCATGTCAGAGCATGGGACAGGTCTCTCTAGACCTGTGCAGCTACACTGGGGCTTTCACAATGGTCAGGGGTGCCTGGTAGTGGGGCTTCTTCTCAGCCTGTGTGTCTACCCTGGGACTCCCCTGATGGTGGCAGGCACGCAGGGGTGTGTTTTTTTTTTTCAGATTCTCCCAGTGGGTGATGGCTGCCCAAAGGAAGCAAGGGCCTCCAACAGTGGCCTCCAGGTACACAGGGCTTACCTGGATGCATGTCCCTGCTCCTGCTGGCTTCACACAGAAAGGAAGCTTTTTGGTGTCAGCAACCAGCAGACACAGGGGGATCTGCTGGTTCTCTCTTCCCATGTGGTAAATGCTTTTTAAACATTTATTGAGATGATCATGTGATTTTTGTCTTTGACTCTGCTAATATGATTTATTATATTTATTGATTTGCATATGTTGAGCCATTCCTACATCCCTGGGGTGAATGCTCTTACTCATGTTGTGGGTTATCAGTGATTTGCTGCATTCTGTTTGCCAGCATTCTGTTTGCTGCATCTATGTTCATTAGGGAGATTTGCCTGTAGTACTCTTTTTTTCTTTGGATTCTTCTTTGATTTTGGTATCATGGTAATGCTTGCTTTAAGGTACAAGTTTGAGAATATTGATTCTCTTTCAATGCATTAAAGAGCTTGAGGAGTAGTGACATTAGGAAATCTCTAAATTTCTTGTAGAATTCAGTAATGAATCAGTCAGGACCTGTGCCTTTCTTTGCTTGTAGTTTTTTAAATTACCTCTTCACTTTCATTGATTGATATTGCATTATTTAGAATTTTTGTATCTTCTTAATTTAGCTTTGGTAATTTGTCTGTATCTAGGAACCTTTCTATTTTTTCTGTGTTTTCCAGCTTCTTAGAGTACAGGTTCTTGAAGTAAGTATTGATGATCATCCGAATTTCTGCAGCATCTTTTGTAATTTCATCCTTTCTATTCTGAATTATATGGATTTGAGTCTTTACTTTTTTGGTAGGGTTGGCTAAAGGTTTGTCTATTTTATTTCATTTTTCAAAAAATTTACTCTTTCACCCATTAATTCCTTATATTGCTTTCTTAGTCTTAATTGCATTAATTTCTGTCATAATCTTTATAATTTCTTCCTTCATATCAGCTTTGGGTTTAACTTACCCTTGTGTTTCTAGCAGACTGAAATTCAACATTAGGTTGTTTAGCTGAGCTCGCTCTGTTTTTCTTATGTGGAAATTCACCACTGTAAATTACCCTCGTAGGAGTGCTTGCATTATGTCCCATAAGCTCTGGTATGTTGTATTGGCATTTTCATTTAATTCTAGAGACTGTCTAATCCCTTCTTTAATTTCCTCTGCGACTTGTTGATTGCTCAGGGGGAGGTTATTTAATTTCCAAGTGTTTATGAAGATTTTTTTGGTGTCTTTTGCCATTGATTTCCAATTTCAATCCACTATGGACTGGTAATACACATGGGATAATTTCAATTCTTCTGCATTTACTTGAGCATGTTCTATGAGCCAGTATGTGGTCTGTTTCGAAGAACTTCCCATGTACTGCTTAGCAGAATGAGTATTTTGATGTTGTGGGGTAGAAAACCCATAAATATCTACTAAATTCTTGTTTGAAGGTTTGGTTCAGTTCTGACACTTCTTTATTGTATTTTTGTGTAGTTGATCTGTGTATTTGTGACAGTGGGCTAGGAATCCCAATACAAATATATTGGTGCTTAGTTGATTTTTATGCTGTTATTATTTTTCTATTTAGTTGAGTATTCTGGTATTTGGTGCATATACATTTATGATTGGTATGTCTTCCTTTCAGATTATTCCTTAACAAGGATGTGGTAACATTCTTTGTCTTTTTTGATCAGTATTGGCTTGAAATCTACTTTGTCTGCAATTTTCTGGGGGGTTTTCCCATTGAGGACGTTTTCCATCCTTTGTCTTTCAGTCTATGAATTTTTTTTTTTACTTAAATGTGCTTCATGTATTAAGCATATTGTTAGAGATTGTCTGTGGATCCATTCTGTGAATCTGTTTCTTTTGTCTGGAGAATTGAGACCATTTGTATTGATGCTCACATATGATATGTATTGCTTACTTTTGTTGTATAATTTTCCTGATGTTGGCTCGCTTTTTTCCCCTCTGTTTTATTTCTTGCCTTGCCTAGATTCACTCTTTTGGGGTTATGAAATTCTTATCTCTTTGTAGGATATCCTTCAGAACATTTTGGAATGCTGATATGCTGGTCATAATTTTCTTTAGATGTTCTTTGTTGTGGAAGCATCTTATCCATTTTGAAAGATAATATTGTGGGGTACATTAATCTGTGTGAGAAATTATTTTCATTTAGTATGTGAAATACTTCATTCCAAATTCTCCTTGACTTAAAGACCTATTTAAGAAGTCTGCTGTAATTCCTATGCACTTTCTTTTATAGATTGTTTTTATTTTTCTCTAACAATTTTTAATATTCTGTTCTCATGTTAAATTTCTGGAATCTTGATCACTATATGCTTTAGTGTAATTTTTTTTCTAATCATGACTAATTGGGGTTCTCTATGTCTCACATCCATATGTTAAATTCTTTTTCCCTACTTGAGAAGTTTTCTGCCATTATTTGGTGAACAGGTTTTTTAAAAATATCATTGGTGTTATCTCCTACTTTTCTCATTGACACCAACCAATTTTAGGTTATTCATTTTTGCATCATTTAGCACTTGTTAGATCAACTTTTTTATGTTCCCATTCTATTTTTAAGTAATCTTTCTTTTCATGATCACTTATCCACAAGCCTGTATTCTAGATTGGATATGCTGTCTTCAAAGTGGTTCACTCTCCTGTGTACTTTCATACAATGTTTAATCTGCTGGATATCTCTTTAAATCTATTTCACAGATTCCATTTCTTTACTAAGTTAGCCATGCATGATTTCCATCATTTTGCTACAATCTTCTATTTTTTTTTATCTGTATCTACTCTAGATTCATTAACCATGTCCTTTTTTATGGTCATCATCTATTTATTTATCTGAGGAATTACTGCCGCCTATTTTTAGAGCATCATCCATCTGTTTTGTTACTTCTGCTGCTGACATTTCATGGAGTTCAGGTGGGTGACTTTTGATTTGTTCCTTCTCACTGCCCCCTGGAGGAAATCTGGGGTTGCATCTTGCTTCCATGTCTTCTCGTTTTGTGTATTTTTAAAATTTATTTCCTGCATTGATAGTTGTAAAATGTCTATGGTAAATAGTTTTATTACTAGTATTGAAAACTCCTTGGGAAATTACTGCTTTTCAGAGATGTCTTTCAGGTATAGCTGGCTTTTGGCTTTTGAGTCTGTTGCACAATCTTACTTCTTTAATTTCTTTGGCACTGGAGTATAGTATTGGACTGTTTCTTTGGTACTGGACTATAGTATTGTTTATGACCTACAGATCATCTCAGTCTTAGCATAAAAGGAAGAACAACTTCATATAACAGTTATGTCACCTTGGATTACAGTAGTAATCCACAGTAATAATAGGATCAAGCACACTCTAGGAAATGACAAACCATAGTAACTATTAATTTGCCTCCTTTAATTATATGAACAAGATTTACAGTAATATAGCAAGATGTAAAACAAACCAGGGAATTATATATAGTAAGTATCCCCTCAATTCAGTGATTTTTGCCCCTAGGGAGAATATTTTAAAGGCACAGAAAGAAAATAGAGAAATAAGAAGGAGAGAAAGAGATTAGAAGCAAAGTTGAAGGACAAAGGAAGATTAACTAAGCTTTTGGAGATTGCTGCAGAAGATAGGAGGTAAACAAAGAAGGAAGAAACAAAAATAAGAACTAAGCAAATCAAAAAACTAAAAATACTGTTTATATTCATGAAAAAACAAAACTGTATAATCAAAAGAAGAAAAGTATGAGATTGCAGATTTGTGTGCAGATTTCAGATTTAGGTCTTTGATTCGTTTTTTTTGTGCAGTGAGTTTCAGTCTTCCTCCTATATTTCCAGTTTTTCTAGCAACATTTATTAGAGAAATTCTATTTTATTCACTACATGTTCTTGATGCCTTTGTCAAAAATCAGTTAGCTGTATAAAAATGAGTTAATTTCTGGGTTTTCTATTCTGTTCTATTTGGTCTGTGTGTCTGTTTTTGTTTTACTACCATTATGTTTAAGTTTATACTTAAACATACTTAACTTTTATAGAATGTGACAATGTTGGGAATTGTAATACCTCTAATCTTGCATCTCTAGCCCTCCAGTAGGATTGCTTTGACTTTTCTGGGTCTTTTGGCATTTTGTATGAATGTTAGAGTTTCTTTTTTTGTCTGCAAAGAAAGTAATTGATAATGAGATGAGAATTGAGTCCGTAGATAACTTTGGACTCTATAGCATTTTAATAATGCTGATTTTTATGATCTAAAACCATAGTGTATCTTTCTATTTCTTGGTATCCCCTGTAATTTCTTTCATCAGTATTTTTAAAGAAGGTCATTGGTATTGTGATGGGAGTTGAGTCGAGTCTGAAGATCACTTTGGAAAGTTTATTATTTTAACAATATTGATTTTTATTATCTATGAACATGGGATAGATTTCCTTTTTTTGTATTCTCTGTATTTTTTTCAGAGAATTTTTAAATTTATTTTTAAAATTTTATTTTGTTAGCTATTGTAGTAGAATTTATTTCTTAATTTCTTTTTCAGCAAATACATCATTGGTGTATACTAACATTTGTTGAATTTTTTTTAAGTTCTAACAATTTTTTATGAAATATTTAGGCTTTTATGCTTAGAATCATGTAACTCACAAACATGGATAACTTAACGTCATCTTTTCCATTTTGGTTGTCCTTTATTTCTTTTGTTCATACTAAGATCCCCAGTAACATATTAAATAAGCATGCTAAAAGTAGAAATTATTGTCATGCATCTTATCTTACAGGCAATGCTTTCAGCTTTTCCCCTTTCAGTATGATAATGACTGAGTTCTCCATAGTCTTTATTATTTTGAGGAATATTTCTTCTGTAGTAAATTTATTGGAGTTTTTATCTTGAGGAGCATTTAATCTTGCTGAATGTTTTTTCTCCATCTGCTGAAATGATCATATAGTTTTTGTCCTTCATTTAATTGTTAAGTTGTATCATATCTATTAATTTGCACATGTTGAAACATCCTTGCATCCCTAGAATTAATCATATTTGATTATATTATCTTTCATATAATATTGAATTTGATTTGCACATTTTTGAATCTGTGTTTACCAGCAATTCAGGACTGTGGTTTCTTTTTGTTATGGTGTCTTTGGGTTTGGTAACAGGATAAGGCTGGCCTAGTACAAAAAGCTTGGCACAATTCTCTCCATTGAAACTTTATTGCAATAATTAAAGTAGAGTTTGGGTTAGATCTTCCTTAGATATTTTATAAAACTCAAATCTAGGGCTCTCAAGTCCTGGATTTTTTAAGATAAGAAGTTTTTGATAACTGCTTCAATTTGTCTAAATTTTCTATTTCTTTTTTATTCAATTTTGGCAGGCTGTATATGTTCAGGAATTTAATTTCTTCTAGATATTCCTTTTTTGGTATATAATTATTCATCTTACTTTCTGTTGATCTTTTGTATTTCTGTGGTATCAGTTGTAACGTTTCATTTTATCTCTGGTTTTATTTATTTGGGTCTTCCTTTTATGTCTCTTGGTTAGTTGACATAGTCACTCTTTGTATTGATGGAACAAAATACCAGACATACACACCTAAAGGATGAGAAGTTTATTTTGACTCATAGTTACAGTCACAGTTGACTGGCTCTACTGCAAGGCCTCATGGCAGAGGGACAGCATGGGAGAAACTCCTTACTTCTGCTCCTGTCATGGCACCAGGGGAAGCAGAGAGTAAAGGGAGGAGCAAAGTAGGGAGTGAAACTCTTCCAGGCCATGGCCCCTGTGACCCTCTTTCTTGGTCAGACCCCACTTCCTAATAGCAAGTCCACTAATAAGTCCTCGTAATCCATCCACTTTCAAAACCCTGCCTATGAGCACATGAGGTTCTTGGGAACATAAAACATAATGTTAGTCTAGCTAAGGATTTTTTATTTTGTTTATCCTTTCAGAAAAATAACCCAACTCTCTGTTTCATTGACTTTCCATAATTTTTTTAGATTGGATTTTATTTATTTGCATATTGATTTTCATTGTTTCTTTCACTAACTTGTGATGGGTTTGTTTCTGCTTTTATAATTTTTTGAGGTACGTTGTTAGAGCATCTATTTGAGACTCTTCTAAATTTTTGATGTATGCATTTATTGCAATGAATATCTTTCTCAGTATTCTTTTACTATGTTCCTCAGGATTTGATATGTTGTGCC
>PVJX010040725.1:0-15057 GCA_004027295.1 Dolichotis patagonum | reverse complement strand
GGGAGCCTGGGCTTGCACTATATACAATATACTAAGTGCCACAGCAAAAACATGTACTATGTGTTAATGATACAGAGGAATGAAACTCCCAACCTACTATAAGTCTGATATGAGTTCATGTTCTCTAAAATTAAAGCATGAATTTTAGGAACAACAGAGGTTAAGAGCAGAATATACTTACTGAGAGAAAGAAAGCTTTTGTCTGAGAGACAGTGGGGTTTGCCAGGGACTCTGTTTTTCTAGGGACTTTCATAGAGTAAAATCATGGGGTGAGATGGATTCAAAGTGAGGAAAAAGGGAACTCGCAAGGTGGGCGTAAGGTGGGACAGAACTATGGTTAACCAATAAGATTAATTGCTCAGGTTAAATTGATTACATTGGGGACAAATTGGGAAGTGAGTCACATATCAAGGGGGCATGCTTAAAGAGCAGCGACTCTTCCTGTAGGGAGTTGGAATGGTGACACCTGGGTTCCTCAGGGTGATAGAGAATTGTTTAGAATATCAATCCTCAGAATGAGTGTATTTGCTTGATCTTTTGTCTTGAGGCCTAGCCCATGGTGGGAGGTGTTTGTGTCCCCCACAATTGCAAGGTTTCTGGCCTTCTCCACTGGCTCTTTTGAGGACCTGGCCCTACAATATTTTTATCTGACTCAGTTGCCTGTAACATTATGAGTAGAGAGAGCAGATTTTAGATTGACATTTTTTAATACTGTGTGTTAAAATGGTTTCAGCTGCACATAATACAGATCACCTTACTTTTTTATCTTTCGAATTGGGGATTTCTAAGACCATTTCCAATTCTGTAACTTACCAAGAGAATTTAAAGAATGAATGGTAATAATTGTAGCTATGATTCATTATAGTGAAAGAACATAAAACAAAATCAACAAAAGGAGAAGGCGTACAGGACAAAGTCTATAGGAAATCAGACTGAGATTTTCAAGAGTTCTTCCAGTGGAGTCACTCAGGACACACTTAATTCCTCCAGTATTTTCACCAATGAATTGTGATAACACCTATGAAATGTATCTACCAAGGAAACTTATCAGAAACTCAGTGCTTGGGGTTTTCATTGGGAGCCTAGACATGTACCTTCTGCCTAGCAAGTACCAGAATTTCAGGTTCCAAGAGGAAAAGCATGTATTCAATACAAAACATATTCATTGTTATATCTATTTATATTTATATTTATATTTATATTTATATTTATATGTGTGTGTATTAATCACCATTAGCCATTCTTATAAATTCTGGGACTGATGAGAAACACTCTAACATCCTGGTAGTCAGTCAAGGGTCAGCCTTGTCTTTCCCTGGAGAGCAGCGTCATGAGTGAAGCATTAACTTGTTTCCCCATACTCATGCATTGGTCAGCACTTACTAGGGAAATATGTTTAACTCACGATTTAATTCAATACACAAGAATTTGCTAGACTGGCTTACAATGGCCACCTGCAGAGTCAGGTGTAGGGAAGTGCAAAAGAGCTGTCTGTGTGCTAAGGATCCCAAGGGTCCATTTAGAAGCCTGGAGCTCACTACAGTGTTCCCTACAAGTCTGGATCAAGAGGAAGAAGGGTCTGTGATCAAAGATTGAAGGCTCTGTGCTGAAGGTGAAGAGTCTGCTGCACTGGAAACCTGAAGAGTCTGCACTAAGAAATCAGGAGATGACATCCGAGGTGAAGGGGAAGATTAGAACTCCCCTGAAGAAACAGAAGTGAGTCTTCCTTCCTCATTGCCCTTTTATTTCATTCAGGTGACAGGCCTATTGATTAATGTCATTCCTACTCAAGGTGGATCACCTGCCTTCAGTAAATTCCTTCAGCTACACCAAGAACTATACTAATCCAATTTAGTTGGATGTTTCTTACTCAAAGTGACACAGTTAGCTACCACAATCCACCCCTTGTCAACTTGACAACCAGACACATTTCCTTAAATCATAGTCTCCAGATACAAAGTTTATAATTATGCCTAACATGTTACAACTGTCTTGCATATGTACTAATTCACCCCCAAATTTGAAGGCAAGTTTTGTTTTGGTGTTTCTTACTCCTAACATTATAACAGGTTTAACAATATTTAAGAACCAATATTAAGTCTACCATCATTCTGTTACATAGGGAGTGTATTAATAGAGAATTATTACAATTAAAATCCTCATTTCTGTAACTGATTATGGGGTCATAGCTGGTATTTAGAACTATCTTCTCCTGTTGCGTGTTTTGTATTCCCTTGGACTTCAGCAAGCATCTCAGCAGATCTTGGTTCTTTCCTGAGTGGGGTGGCCCATACCTTCATTCCTGAAGGTTCTGGTCCATTTTTCAGCCTGCCTGGATTAAGTTGTCACAGTTTCCCATTACCTTAATAACAGGCATGGCAATACTAAATGGCATCCTGCGGGATCTCCTGCACTTCAGGAACATTCCTTCTTTCTTCCATTGTGGAATAATAGTTCAATTATCCATGGATAGGCTGGGTCAGTCATCACTGCCAACATCATAACTCCCTTTTTAGCTTGTTTACTCATAGGTATGAGGAAACCAAAATGACTAGGGGCAAATCTTATCTTTCAGTTCAGTGGAGTGATTTTTGTGCTTCCTGGTACAAGCCTTCTCTACTTTGGAACTAAGATTTCTAGGCCAGCAGAGCATAAGGTCATAAAAACAGGAAACAAACATTTTGCTGGGGAATTACTATGGGTAATTATCAGAGGTATCATTCCCACTTTCACCCCCTTGATTCCTGGACCCATAAATCTTGGCTATGAGGGACACAGTATCACATAGTGGATGCTGATTCAAAATATATTCAGCCTTTTAAATAACTTTGCCCCAACCATGAAAGCTGCTTCCTCTTATCTGGCACCATGCTTGTGTCTTCAAAAGACAATTCCTTTTTTCTACCAATCCCTCTGCTTCTGGATGGCAAGGCAGTTAGTAAGAGCAGAGAATTCCATGAGCATGAACCCATTGTCTCATTTATTTGACTGCAAAATGTGTTCCTTCATCAGAGGCAATACTGTGTGGAATTTCACAACAGGGGTAAGGCATTATATAAGTCACTGATGGTAACTTTGGCAGAAGAATTACGTGCAGGGGAGGCAAATCCATATCCAGTAATTCATATCATCTATGCCAGAAAGGACAAAGACCTGAGTTTTCCATGACGGTAGCAGTCACCTGCCACCAGATCGTAGACTGATCACCCCAGGGAATCTGTACTGGTTTCTGGTGCTGACATATTGGGCATTAAGCAGTGGCTGTAGTCAGATTATTCTTGGTAAGTGAGAGTCCGTGTTGCTAAGACCATGCATAACCTCTGTCCTTGACTCCCTTACCACTCTGTTCATTAGCCCATTCAACAATGACAAGGATGGCTGAAGATAGGTTGACTATTATCTAGAGAATGGGTCATCCTATCCACTTTATTGTTACAGTCTTCTTCTACTGATGTCACATTTTGGTAAGCATTTACATAGGATACAAATATCTTTACATTTCTTGCACATATTTAGAGGTCTACTTACATACTTCCCCAAATATCTTTGTCACCGATTTTCTATTAATGTTCCTTCCAAGTTCCTAACCATCATGCCAGACAATTGGCTATGGTGAATGAATCGGTGTGCATCCTCACATCTGGCCATTTTTCCTTCCAAGAAAAATGTGCACCATTCAAAAGTCTGCCTACTGTGAAAATTTCTCTTCAATGATATCCTGGAAAGGGGCTGTACTGTTGATGCTGTCCACTTGCAGGTAGCACCTGCATAATATGCAGAGCCATCCATAACCCAGGTCTTCCTCTGACAGCTGATCATATGGCATAATCCAAGAGGCCAGAGGGGCATGCTTGGAAGCAGAAGGCAATGTAACAGGAGTAGGAATCATAAGAATCTACAGCTTCTTCATCTAACTGACTTGTGCCCTCTGGACTTACTCTGGCTCTGTCACATATGTAGCACTTCCATTTAATGATGCACTGTTTGACTCGGGTCACATGGTAACCTGGTATTCCATGGTGAAGCTTTCAGTTTCCACTAAGGCCCAGTAGAAAGTCGAGTTGTTTTTCAAATGAAAAGTAGTTGTCTGCAAATGATGGCAGAGCCTTGCTCTAAAATTCCAATGGCCTTCTTTGCAATTCACCTATAGAGGCCTGAAAGAGACTTCAAACAGCATCTTTACCTGCCACGATTGCTTCAAATGCTATGGGGTCTGCTGAATCATACTGTCCCGGTGGCAGAGCAGCCTGCTTGCAACCTACACCTGTTGCAGAAACTTCTGTTATTCTAGGCCCCACTCAAAACTAGCAGCTTTCTGAGTCACTTGGTAAATGTGTAAAACACTTACGTAAGGAATGTGTTGCCTCCAAAATTCAAACAGACTCACCAAGAGTTGTGCCTCTTTTTGGTTGTAGGGAGAGCCAGATGCAACAGTTTATCTTTTACCTTAGAAGGAATATCTCTACATGTCTCACACCACTGGCCTAACATTTCAGTGCACTAGAAGAATCTTGAATTTTAGTTGAATTTATTTTCCATCCCCTAACAAATTGAGAGAGGTTGCTAACTCCTGCTGACCTGGTCCAGTCAGCATAATATCATCACTGTAATGGAGAGAAATGCAGTTAAGATCCCTGCAAATTAAATTGTGACACTGGGCTGATGAATTGTATTGCTGCCCTTGCCAACTAAAAGCAAATTGTTTCTGATGGACTTTCTGGATAGGAATGGAGAAGGCATTTGACAAATCAATAGCTGCATCCCTAATACCAGGAAATGTGTTCATCTGTCCAAGGAAGAAAACCACACCTGACACAGCAGCTGCCATCAGTCACCACTTGATTCAGCTTCTGGTTATCTGCTGTCATTCTCCAAGATCCACTTGTCTTCTGCACAAGCTACATTGGAGGGTTAAATGGAGATGGGATGGGAACTACTGCCCTTGCATCTTTCAAGCGCTTGTTAGTGGCACTGATCTCTGCAGTTCTTCCAAAGATGCGATATTGTTTTTGGTTTACTATTTTACCAGGTAAAGGCAGCTCTGGTAGCTTCCACTTAGGCTTTCCAAGCATAGGAGCCCTCACACTACAGGTTAAGGAACTAATGTGAGGGTTCTGCCAAGCAGTAAATATGTTTATCTCAACTGTGCATTCTGGAACTGGTGAAATGACTACAGGATGGATTTGAGGACTTACTGAACCCACTGTGAGCCAGATCTTTGCTCAAACTCCACTGATCACCTTATCTCCACAAACTCCTACTGGAGGACCACAATGAAGTTTTGGGTCCCATGAAATCAAATTGAGTTCGGAACCAGTGTTCACTAGTACACAAAATGTGTGCCCTTTTCCCTTTCCCCAGTGTACAGTTACACTCGTAAAAGTCCAGACCCTTTGGGAAAGAATGGGAAAAAGATTGACCATATAAATGTGTGGTGGTACACCAGGGTCCTTCTTCAAGAAAATCTAGCCTCCCTTTTATTCAAGAAGCTCTGAGTCTAAAAACGGGCTCAAATCCAGGACCTGGTTTTGTGGCTGTTACTTCCTGTTGCTATGATTTGAAGTAGGTTTCTGTTCACTTGCCATTCAATTTTTGATTATCTAAATCTACTAAAATTTTTTGTAGGTTTTCCATCTATTACATGCTTGGGGATACCATGGCTTATCAGCCAATGCCATGAGAACACACGTATTGCACTGTTCTAATCACTGCCCTTCTAATCACTGCCCTTCTTATGTTGTCTATTACAGGCGGTATACTCACCTTCCTTTGGTGATTAAGTGCTGCCACTTGACACCTGCCACTCCAGGATTCAATTAACACATTGTCCTTAAGACTTTTTTCTGTTATTTTCTAAAATCTCATTGGATCCTAGAATCACAACCAGTCTGTGTTTGGCTCATCTGAACTATTTTTAGTTACATCTTCAACATTCAAAGTTTTCTGCTGCCAGAGGTAACACAAAATATTAATAGTTAACATGTAAACACAAACTAAATCCCAGTGTTTCTTACTTAGTTCCAAATAGCTACTTCTAGCTCTATTACCCATTTTCCTCTTGAAGACTTTATTATCTAATCAAATGGGACTGCAAGGTTGTCTTCTGAATATGCCCAATCACAACTTTGCTCAAAAAAATATTTCTATGTAGAATGCTTTTGTCCATAAAGTTAATTTTTTCCAAACCCAAATCAAAATAGTGTTACCTTAATTACCACATTTTTAGTGACCCCTTCTGTAATTCATATTCACCTGTGAAACATCTTTTATGGCACTATTATACTATGGTTTGTACTATGGTACTGACTTCTTTTCACTTCCAAAGTACTCTGTCTAATATGGTAGGTGGTAGACACATGTCGCAACTCACCACTTGCAATGTGGCTCATTGAACTTGAGATGGGTGTGAAAGTAAAAAATAATTAATTTTTTATACTGATTATATATTGAAATAAATTTACTTTTGAAAACTTTTAATTTTTGAAATATTTTATTATAATTAACTTTACTCAGTTCTTTTTACTTTTAACATGGCCATTAGAAAACTCCAATTCATGTATTTCTATTGCACACTTCTACTCTAGACCAGGCCACTGCAAAGACTTCAGCAAGCTGTTCCTCATACAAAGGTATCCACAAACGATGAGAAGCACTAAAATCAAGCCACCTTCTACTGAGTAAAACATTCACCCTTCAGAGCTGCATATGTTGAGAGGAAAGGAATTTGTTTTTTCACTCAAATTTGTCACCCTCTTACCAAATTATGAAACCTGGGAAGCTCTGCATTTAGAAGAAATGCCTTTTTCTAATTTTCATAAAACATCTTGTACTCTAACTAGAGCCCTGAGTCAGGAGATATGCCTTAATCATGCTCTATTTATACATACTAGCTGAAAAGTTAATGAGTACCCAACTCTGCCTTCTTCAGACCTTCTTTCCTCTTCTTATGACATGATGACATTTATTACTTAGTTAGAGGTTATGGTTCTCATAAATGCCCACAATAAAAGTTATTAAGACTCAAATATTTACATCTTCTAGCACGAAAACCAAATCAGTGCCTGCTTTTCTTTTCACAACTTTGTATTTCTAAAGTATTTTACCATTCCCAACATTCCATGTAAATAAAAGACCAGTATAAAAATAGTTATTGTAACCCCATTGTATCCCTAATTCTGTGCAACTAGCATGACTGCTTTTCTCTTTTTGTCTTGAAACAGTTGATCTTGGGAGATTTCTCAGTTCTAGCAGTGCGTGGGTCTACTGTCTCTAGTTTTCCTTTGGGATAACAGGTTCTTAGATGTTCAAAATTGTTTTTTCTTCTACACATTTTTATGTAAGTTCTTTGTGATTTATCTCTGAATCTATCTTCTTATATTTGTTGATGTATTTTCTGAACTCTTTCAGAACTATCTATATCATTTTTCTTTCTAGGATACGTTTGATTAATTTTCTTTTTTTTTTCTTTTTATCCTCAATTGCATTTTTAAAATCTACTGCTTTTTTGGAGAGTGGTCTGGTGGTATTTTTTTCTTGATTTCCTGTTGATTCAATGCTTTGTTATCTTCTTCAGAGAGATCAGATTCAGCATCTGAAAGGGCTTAGAAACAGTTCAAGTCCTGAGTAGTCTATGGTTGACAGAAAAGGGGTTCTAGGGAGTAAAACCGAAGTGATGCCTGAGGACAGTGTCCTTCCCTTCGTTACTCTCTCGTGGTGAGAGCTTTCTGTAGTTCAGATGACATTTAAGACTCACATCAGTCCCTGTCAGGGCGCAGCGAAGCAGCAGGGGAAGTACTCAGATGCTCAGTCTTGAGCATCTTTTCTCATTCCCTGAGGCTTCCCTATCCTCGGAAGTGCTGAGCTTCCCAAATTCGCCCTGCTCTCAAAGACCAGAAAAATTGGGCTAACGCATTGCTTATTTTTAATTAGGCTACCTTGTTTTTCACAAGGCACTGAAAAGACATCATCATTTTCTTAGTTATGTAGATTATATTTTCTCAAAAATAAAAATTAATTACTATGATAAGTTTATTTCAAATGCATTTTTAAACTGGAAACATATGTAATGCATGGAAACTTAAGCTTTTCCATAGTTATGTGACCTCTAAAAGATAAAGTGTGGAATGCCTTAGCTGTCAGCGTGGTGTTACATGCTTATATTCTGAGTTAGTGTGAAATTTGGTTTCCTTTTAAAGATCATTAGTGAATCTCATGAGTCCTCCGGGTTTCTCTTTTGTCTGATTGCCATGTGATCCTGCTGTAAACCCTGAGTAGAAAAAGGCCCTTTCAGCATATGTGCCATTTTGAAGAAAGTCAGTTCCTATTACAACAGCTGCATTTGCTAAACTGGTATGTCTTCTGCCTGGATTGGTTGGTTCCTTTCCATACAATCCTTTCAGAGACTCTCTTTTCTTAGATTCTGGAGAAAAATCTCTGAACTTGAGCAACCTATGTTAAGAGAATGTCTTTTGAGTAGGCTGAAAAAGTAGAGCCTTCTGAAATATCTTAATAAATAAGTTGTTCAACTAAGTATAAGAATGAATCTATAGATGCAGAATATTTGCCTAAAGGCAAAAAAATGGTTTATAGAACTTTATTCCTATCATGCTTTGCTCTTTGTCTTCCGATTGTTTTTCTCTTATGTCTTGGCAAAATTAATGATATACATGAAGAATCATTCTTTGGGGTTGCCTTTGCTAGACTATTTCTCTGTAGTCATTTTTCTTCCATTTTCACAGTCCTACTAACATAAATCTCACATTAGTGAGCAAATATTTCCCTACTGAAGTGAAATTCTATTTTAGTTCCCTCTTGCCAAAGCCAGCATGATTTGAACATTCTTTGTCACTTTTATAAGTCCCCTATCAGATACCTATTAAATGAACAGAGGCCCCAGGTTAGAAGGAATGCTAACAATGTAGATGCTGTACCGATAATGGGATATTGGGCAGCTGTGAATTAATCCAGCCAGATCACAGCCCAGGAGGGTGGCTGTCAAAGGGAGTAAAGGGTACTGGGGAAAGTGGGCTGTAATGTCTGAAATTTACAACACCGTCCACTGAGCCAAGTGGGCTGGTATTTCATATCTTAAAGTTATCAGAGAAACAGGACAAATTCCATTGTCCAACATGGCAACTGCTCACCATGGCGAATCAATTCCCTGTGGCTGATGAAAAGGGGAACGGTCACGCAGTAGTTTCACCCACAGGAATGAATTAACATGAGCGACCATGAGGGAGCTAGTGACGCAGATAGGAGGCATTGAAAACAGATGCTGTTGACCTCCTGAGAGATTCCATTTACTGATTTCCAACTCAGTTCTATAGCCAACTAAGTCGGGCAATGCAAGTGGCAGGGAACCCTTTGCCTGAATATTTCAGCACAGCTTATTATCTGTTTTAAGTATGGCAAAGGCACATAGAGGATTCACAAACAGCACCTGGAGAAAGTTGGATTCTAAATTTGCCCAGGGTTCCACCTCTGATCTTTCTCAATAGCCTGCTAGTTGATTGGGATTCACCTTTGTCATTAGCAAGAACCACTTCTTGAGCATCTGAACTTCATAACCAAGCTCTGCTCAAGCAGAAGTTGCTTGGCACCCTGCAGAATTGAGTTTAGAACAATTAGTGCATTCCTGAGCTTGACCAGTAGATGGAAGAGTTTTGCGCTCTGTAACACCTTTTGTTTCCCAGTCCTGGAACAGAAAAATTTGACTTCCAGGAAAAGCTGAGTCATGACACTCTGTCTGACACAGGATCGTATAAAAAGGAGTGTGGCTATTTTGAGATAATCAGAGAAGAAACTAGGCAATGGTCTGAGTTTACTTTCAATTGTGAAATCAATTCTCATACTTCTCTCACTCTATTAAGAAATGTGAAGCTTATGATTCATAACAAAATTTACTTTACCATAATTTGTCCTAAAGCCCAGAGTTTATAAATTGTTCAATTTTTAACCAAAGGAAGGAGGGAGAGAGCTTTTAACATATGGAGTTTGCTCAGCTGGCTGAGAGGATGGATTCTAAAGCAAACTATCCATGGAGAAGCTATTATATCTCTTTTACCTATGTTTCTTAGGTTGGCAGGTTTTAATTTAGAAACCATAGCATATATTTGACAGAAATTTCATGGAGCTTGTGGGTCACTGACAGTGACTCAAACATGAGGCAATGATGTGTCTTGACATAGTTGATAGTTGGACTGATATTGAGCCTGAAACAGAATCACTGTCAGTCTCTACCTCCTGAAGGTGAAACTCAGCCATTCAAATTAGTCCTCAAATGACTTTTCTGTCACTGAAAGAAAGTCTATAATTCATACCAGAAGAGAGGCTGACAGGCTTTGATGACATTATATGTCTTCCTCTACAATGTTCTTAGCAAAAGGCTGGGGGATTATGAAGTAGAGTAATCATTACTTCATGAAAATTGTTTTCATTTTCATGACAGTTGAGATTCTGATGCTAAACACTTCTTGTTCTTTTTTTTTTTGATCAAAGTGTTGGGAGTACAATGGTCCATTGGGCATCTCCACACTGATGTTTCAAAAATAACCCATGGAAGGTATGTGCAAATGTAGACTTCTCATCTTTAGCCCCTAAATCTGCTTCTGTTCCAGAAATCACTGTTCCCACTTCATTGGCCAGTTACTCAACTCAGAACCTTACAAGTTTATTTAAAATCACCTTTGTCTCTACATCTGACAAATAATCATCAATAACACTGTAAATCTGCCTCCTCATATGATGACAAACCAATGCACCTCTCCATCTCCAAGGCCACTATGTTAGATCTGAGAACCATAATCTTCTTCATTATTGTAATTGCCTGCCAGCTGGATAGTTGAATGAGTCATGAGTGATGAATTTGTCAGACAAGAAGAAGAAGACATGAAATTATTAACCTTTATAGCCAAAATGCTCTAAAGAAGTAAATTTAAGGTGGCAGTCTTTTCTGTTTGTGGAACAAAACACCATAAATTGGGTAGATTATGAACAAAAAAAGTTTATTTTCACAGTTCTGGAGGCTTGGAAACCCAGAGCAAAGCATTGGCAGATTTGGTACCTGATGAAAACTTGGATCTCTTGTCCATAGATGGTACCCTCTAGCCAAGTTCTAGGATAGTAGAAGGGGCAAACAGGGCTTTTTAGTAAGGCAATTAATTCCATTCGTGAGGGCTTCACTCTCATGATAATTTCTCAAAGGTCTTATCTCTTAATAATATCACCATGGTGGACAGGATTTCAGCATATTAATTTGTAGAAGACACAGATATTCAGAATAAAGCATAGAGTAATATAAACAGTTTAGATGAATTCACATATCATACTTTTAACAGACTACTCAGGATTTAGACAAAACACTTAATGCTTTAAAACTAGTATCATCCCAAACCAGTCCCTGGATTTCACAGCTAGAAATATGAAATAAATTATCCATCACTTGTACTATGTAGTTGACCTGGAATGGTGTTCCTTAAACTGTTAGGAAGATAAGAAACAAGTTACTCAAATGTAGTCCATATGTAGCAGCTGTCCTACAAGATTGGCAGGGGTCTGGGAAAATGCTAAGGATGTTAATGACTATTGTTTCATGAAATTTATATTTACCTCTTCTCAAGAGCTAGGTTAGAACTGATACAAATAAAATCAAACATTTATCCCACATATGTAGCACATACCATCCTGCCGGCAACCTCACACAGGCAGTTACAGACTGAGACCTGATTGTACCTCTGTTAAGCTTCTTAGTGGAAACCCAGGCTTAGAATCTCAAGCTAAACTGACCTTTTCCATTTTTGTTGCTCCTCCTCTGCAAGGTAATTGACGGAATCATAAACATTCTGACTTGGAAGAAAAATGGAAAATGGTTTGTTGCAATCAGCAACACCATCTGATTTAGTTTATATTTGGATTCATTTTATAATAAGACCTATAGAGGATCTATAAGTTTGTCTACAAGGCAGTGAAACCCACTTCCGCTAGGATGTGTCCAGGTCCAGCCAGCTAGGCCTGGAGAAGGCAAACCAAGATTTTTATTTATGGTTACTTAGCATAAATTGTGACTCAATCTGGCAAGGGTTAGTGTTATTTCTAAAGTTAAGCTGACCTTGTATACATGAACCACAAAGTAAATAAAACAATGGCTTCTCTGCTAGAGCTACCACGAGGTAAAATATCACTCTTCTAAATACAAGCAACTTTTTGACTTCTAAGTTTGGATTCACTTCTCTGATGTACATCATTTCAGATTTTCATACTTTTGGAGAAAGCACAACACATCCTAAATGGTGTTCTACACTGAATCATATTATTTAACTTGATCAATTGCATTTGATTGCAGTTTATCTTAACTCCAGTTTTTCTTACTAGACTTGAAAGAGATATAGCTATAGGCATCTCTACTTTCCTAGAATTGAAGTTTGGACAACTTCTAATATTAAATTTTTTCTTTATGATCAACTCAAACTTTATTTTTATTTTATTTGTTTAATTTTTAATTTTATTTTGAAGAAAAAAACAATAAAAATAATGATACAACATTTCAAAACAAGATAGCAGGAGAGTAGCAATGGTTAACACATTGTGTACTGTTATCTTCAAAGTAGGTGCTCAGATTACAACATACAGGCATGAAAAACTGGTCAAACAATGCATGCACAAATCTTTCTTTACAGTGAACTAATAGAAATTAGTAGTATAACTATCCTATCATAAATATATATATATATATATATATATATATATATATATATATATATATATGTATAGGTATACTTGTATATGTATATATATTTATAAATAATGTTATTTTTAGTGATCTGTCTTGCCAAAAGCTGGCTGGTGCCAGGAAATCAAAAGACTATGCAAGAATCTTAGGAAAATAACTGATTCTTCTTTGAGAAAATTCTTTGGTATATTACAGATTGTGTTCTGACTTAACACCCTCGATATCTCAGTGCTGTGGTTGAATTCACTCTAAAGCAGGATAAATGCTCTAAAACCCTAAAGGGATGAGGGAAAATGAAGGTGAAGGAAGGCCTGCTACTAGGCAGCTCTCCGTGACTTCCTGCCCTGCATCCCTATACTCCAATCCTTTACCCCAAAGGTCTTTCTCTTGTACATACACAGGCTTATCTTCTCCAGGAGATTCTACCTTTTCTGTCTCCCAGTGGTACAGAATGCTCACCACTGGTCTGCATGCTTAGCTTGGTTCTTGGATTTTCTGCTTTTGGGTGTCTTCCCGCCACCTTTTTTTTTCTTTAACAGTATTGGGATTGAATGCAGGGCCTTCACACTGAGCCAGCCCATTTTTATTTATTATTTATCTCTAAATTGCTGGCTCAGACTTGCAATCTTTCAGCCTCAGTCTCCCATAGCGCTGGAATGACAACTGTGTGCCACCATGCCTGGCTCAGGTGGTTACTTTTATTCTATGTCTGTCTCCTTGGTGAGCTGTGTGGATCTTTATAACAGAGACAAGCTCTTCGTGACCTCTTCTTTTCTTGACCACTAAGGATAGTATCATACAAGCACCAATTTTTCTGTAAATAATTGGAAATAATGATAGAAATATGATGTGGCAAGCACAGGTTATTTTTTACGTGCATGCCAAGTAGTGAAAACACTGTTATGTACATCTGTAAGGGCACTGTTTATAGTAAATTGGAAGCAGAATTTTCTTTTTCCAACAGTAGAATTTATAAGACATTGGCAAAGAATCAGTAAAAGGTTGGCAAATTAAAAAATAGCAAAAATATATTTTATAAATTTAATCTATAAAAGAATACATCATTTTAAGATTGAGATATTTATTTCCATAACAACCATTGTGATAATGCAGAAGTTATTTAAACTAGAATTTACCTGTCTTTACTGTTGTAATTGATAGTATTTTTATTGAGATGCACAAATTTATCAACGTTTAAATATATTTAAAAAAATCACTGCTGTAGAATATAAACTTCACTAGGTTTTAGTGTATTTGCTATATTGTGCTACCACTACCACTATCTAATTCTAGAATTTTCCATCATAAACCCCTCAAAAGACTGTATCTATTAGCAGTAACCTCCAATATATTCCTTGAGCCATCTCCTGGAAAACACTAACACACTTTATCCATAGTTTTGCCTATTTGAACATTTGAGACATGTGAAATTTGCATCACATATCTTTCTTCATCTGGCTTCTTTCATCTATCATGTAGCACACAACCTTCATTCATTGTTGACAGCAGAATGATATTCCACTGTATGGATGTACCACATGAGTCTATCCATTCATCTGATGCACTTTTTTCCCAATTGTTGAATATTCTGAGCAATACTGCTATGAACAATCGCATGTAAGATTTTGTGTGATATACATTTTTTACTCTCTTGAGTGTATCCTAACAATGGAATTGCTAAACTCACTGTTTTTCATCTTCATGTAAATTCTTGAAATTAAACACTTTTATATAAACAGATCCCTGTTTTATATAAACAGATTTCTGCTTGCTAGCACATCTTTTGAAAGCATATATTTTTAAACTAGTCTAATTCAGACGAGTTTTTTCATTCTGAATTTACATAGTTTTCTGATTCTGCCATATTGTGGCTGGGGAGGATAAAATTTATCACCCAACACAACAGATCTCCTTCAACAAATACATATTTCCCCAAAAATAAAAGCAGGTCTTACAGTTTTTGCTCCAAAAGATACAATAAGGCTTCTTTTCAGAGGATTTCTCTATTTTTTTCATGCTCAAAAATCTACATTTATTCAAATGCAGTGTGGTCATGTTTTTCTGGAGCATTGTCATGACTCTCCAGACCATGAACTCCAGTCTGAATTTCTTATGACTCCATTCCCTGCAGAACAACTGGCCCCAGTCTCTCATGTCCAGTACTGGAACTCTCCTTAAATGAACCTTCCTGTCCATGTAGCCTGCTCCTAGTGCATTAAACACACCTGGTGGTGATTTTATCCCATGAATTCTGCACCCAAATCAATGACATCTTGCAGAATGGACTTCACAGGGTTTCCATTAAATCAAGTGTTAAGTGAAGACTTGAC